>VWPU01022494.1:0-27145 GCA_013398955.1 Callaeas wilsoni | reverse complement strand
TCTAGGGAAGGGGGCATTGACAAGGCAATTGGCAAAGGGCCACAAGTCCTCAGCCTTTGGGAGTCGACTCCTGTCGAGTGTGAAGAAAAACCCAGGAAAAGGCTGCATGGACACTTCAGTTTTCAATTGTACCCTTTATTGAAGGGACTTTTAATCTAGTTTACCACATGAAAAATCCAAAACAAGGAACAGGTGTTCTGTCCTGTGAAGTGTCGCCCTCTAATGACATGGCTCATGACTAATGACCTAAGCTCCTTGTTACTTATTCCTTATTTGCAAAGAAAGCAGTTGGTCAAATTCAAGTTTCCATAAACGAAAACAAGAGCCCTGAAGTTCCTGAGACATATATATACTTATGTAAGGCCTGAAGTCAATTGAAACAGATTAAGCATAAGCTTCATTAAAGAAGGAGATACTTGGAGTAGAAAGTATTTATATTAAATACTAGCATATAAAGAATGGCTGGATGTATGTGGAGAAAAGACATTATCAGGACATTAAAACAAAAATACTTAACTATTAATGAAGGAAAAATATTAGAATATTAAAACCTAAGGCAAATACACTAAATTTTTTGGTAAGTCATAGAATTCAGACCCTGAGACTAAATGCATTCTTGGAACTGGCTATCTTGACTCATTCTTTTCTCTGTAAAAAGGACAAACTCAATACATCCTACGTCAAAAAGACTCAAAAAACAGAACCTTAGATTCATCTCTAGTTAAAACACTCAGGCTGTGCATGACGTAAATTGACAGATTTTACAAATAGTAAAGGCGGAACAAAAGAGCCTTTCATTAAAACTTCCTATAACAAACTCTCCTATCACAGAATGATACTGTCACTTCATTACACTCAGAAAATACTTTAAATTGAATCATCAAATAAACAGATTATCCTGCTAGTGTAAGGTTGCTCCAGGCATAGAACAGAGTTTGAACCAGCCTTGTTTCACCTTTGGCTCTTTCAGCTTGTAGATTTAAGCAAAGATCAAAATTGCTCTGTTTGCTTAAAATGCATTTTTTATGAGCATCTCAAAATGATCTGCCCAATGCTTTGGGAAAATGAGACACTAAATTATTATACACAAGAAGCATATAGTGACTCTGTGGTTACACCCTGCAAAAAAACACAGAAAAAGAGAGTAAGTTTACTATAGCCCTGCATGGAGTGCTGAAAATGCTGCTGTTTCGCCTAAACTGCTGCGTATCCAATTTGGTCTTTTCTTACAGGCACTCTGCACTTTATTCTGTAATAAATGCTGTAGCTCTGCTGATGTTACTGTAGCTCCCCAAATGGTAAGGTAAGGCAAAGAAAGAAAAATGCAGACAGAGGATTTAAAATGTATGAACATATTATTCAGGAGGATTTATGCGTTTTAAAACATTGTTACAATTGCCAAAAACTGTTCTTACAGTGGAGAAGACTATTTGCCCAGCAGTACAGGATAAGGCCCTGACACAGAAGGTTAAGGTGGCCCTTCAATTTTCCTGTGAAACATATTGTTAAATTAACTGTTATGTCACGCTAAGGCAGCTGAAGGTAACTTGGGAACACCAGGCTCTTGCAAACTCTGGTGTAAATAATTCTGAATAATGAACACATTGAGTGAAGAGTCACACAACAGTTTTCCCTCATAAAAAAATAATCATCCCTGTCTGTGGTGGCTTGTGGGCTGCCTCAAGTTGATCCTAGGTATTGCATATCTTTGTAATGACGAGGACTCTCTAGATAGCCTTTTGAATGAATTTCCTGAGAAATTGTCCTGAGACAATTTGTGTCTCAGGACACAATGTGAAATGTGTCCTGAGACACATCAGGCTCCCTCACCCTTCACCAGCAGCCTTTTCAAAATCACCCTGCTTTGCAGGGGTATTTATCCATGTTCTGAAAGATTTAATATTGTCTGTAAGCCACTAACACAGCACTATTGCCTTCTGGTACAGGCTGTTACTGTGTTCGTCCTCTGTACTCGCAGAAGTAAGCTACAGTAGGCTTTTGTCCTGTCTTTCTGGGATGCACATCACTCCAAGCCAATCTTGTCCTTTCACTGATGCTATCTGCACTGTTCTGAGGTCCAGGACACTGCAGTTTTGTTTCCATTTCTCTGACTATATGCTTTGTGATGTTTTTTCCCACCATCACTGCCTTTCCATTCTGCTACACATGAATTCGGCCTCAGAATCTTTTTTTTTCACTTGAAGGAAAATTTCTACAAAATCTGTCCCGTTGCATCACAAACTTGCTGCTCTGAAAAGCAAGTCTGTGACTCCAAGAGAAACCACTGTAGGGACAGCCCAAAAAACGTGGTTCACTGTCCCCCATCCGACAGCAGGCATTATTTCTCACATTACATACGCAGTGTTTTTAAGGGCAACCAACGCTTCCCCTGCTGGTAGTCTGCAAACTGTAAGCTTTGTCACTCACAAGAACAGAAAGGATATTGCAAACATCACGTTAGCTAAAAGCTCCTGATCAGGACCGAACAAAGGATCTCTTAGGAGTTACGTTATTTCCTACTTGGTCCTTCTTGTAATGGCAGTTACTGACCTGCGGATGGCCTGTAGTACAGAGCTTTGGTGTATTTTGCTAAGCATTTCATTTTTGTCACCAAAACAACCCACACAATTAACAAAGTCATTATTACAATTAAAATGACAACTGTAAAAGAAAAGGCTCTATTTGGAAATGCCTGCAGCTGTGGGAAGCCACCATTAGGAGAGATTCCAGGGATTCCCACCATGGCTGCAATATGAGTAATCTGTAATTTCTGGAAAGCTACCCAGCTGATGAATTCAGTAAAGGTAGGATGTTTCAGCATGTACCTCAGTAGTTTAGCAGGTACCTAAAGGCATTAGTTTAAAGTTAACAAACCACTGCCTTTAGGTGACGGAGTTTGATGGTAATTTCTATGCTTATTGTACTTGTAATCACAATCCTTCATGGAGATTATACTACAAATACAGAAATTTTTGTCACTTTTTGCATGGCAAAAATTTACATACAGTACTCGCCCATTTTTAACAATCTATAAAGCCACATATGATCAAGTTAAAATACAAGCAATCACCCGACAGCCGTAGGTACAGGACTTGACAGATATTCTACACAGTCTGATTTGCAATTTAAGACAGCAATATCTGGATAGTAAAACCATCCAGAAATTTTCTCTTGCTCTAATCTATCTTGACAGATAAACATCAAGGTTGAAACAGTACATATTTTGGATTACCACACCCTGAGTGAGCAGGTCAATTTGCAGTTGTATGACCCCAGTGGCAACATATTTTTCTTTTAATATCATTGTGCATTTCTAACTGCAAAGCTGCTCTTCTAGAAAAAGAGAAAAAAAAAAAGAAAAAGAAAAAGAAACAACCAAAATCCAACCCCCCCTCACCCTCGAATACACAACCTCTGGTTTTGATCATGTATTTACTTTCCACCAGTTTCCTCACATAAACATTTTAAAATATCCCCAACAGCTCTGTACAAAGTGAATTTCTTTTCTAATCTCAATGCTGCAAAACTACACATGATGCTACACCAAGTACTTTTTACCATAATAAGCATTCCTATAATTAACTGATTCACCTGTTCTTTTTCATAGTGCTACTCCCACGGTGCTCTCAGCTCTTAACCACGTCAGTATCAACAGCGCTTGTTTGAGTTCTCATGTTAAATGTCTCTCTTTTCTTTCCACTGGCTATTGTGCAGCTGATGTACACATTCCTTTCAGATCTCATTTATGCATGTATTCACATATTTAATTGAAAGCATATTATTGATTTTCATGATGCTATTGTCACTAAGCTTGAAAACTTTTTTATTGTGATATATCTCATATTTGCTTACTTTGAATCCCTCATTTTAATTGCCTTAAATTTGCCAACAGCTGGGAACTTTTTTGCTCTCTGTTTCTTCCAAAACTTTTTGGAAGCCATGTAACAGATTCCATGACTGCAAAAATAAATCAGCAAATGAAAAGATATTAAAAAAAAGACTCCAATAAAAGTAAACCGTTCTCTTTCTTTCGTCTACCTTTTTTTTTCTTTTAAATTTTTTAATTTTTATTAGATCAGAATAGATGTATTGTATCCAGATTCCTTTATCATGCTTCTGGATAAGTCAATATCTAGCAGCTAATAAAAAGAAATCCTAATATGCAGCAGCCTCCAAGAACTTCTTGTTCACTTTTCACCCCAAAATTTCACTGGAATTGTGAACACTTAACAGTGGTTAAATTTTTACTGTGAAGGCCCCAGGCAGACTCTTTGTATAAATTCTAGATAATTCCTTTCTCTGGAGGTTTTCATTTACATGCTCATCTTTCTCCAGGCTGGTATAGCTTTCCGTATTCCTGTTGGTAGTTTCTCCCATGGTTTCTCTTTCGTGCCTTCTGCTCTAAGAATAGGGAGTAGAAAATTTATTTTCTTGTCCTGAAAGGTCTGTGTGTTTAGTAAGAAGAAGCAGCCTGGTCAGCTCAGGAGCAAGCCTGATCTTTCATATGAACTTCTTGTACCAATCACTAGCTCATTGCTACTTAGCTGTCAGCTGGGAAGTCAAAGTATCTAGTTTATTCCAGCAGCAGCAAGGGGATAAATGGGAAAAATATTTCTAAAACTCACAGTCTCCATAAATTATAAAAGACACATTTTTAATATATAATTAGAATGCTGAAGATCTTATGTGTGTATATATATATACATATACATATATATATATATATACACACACATATATATATAATGGGATGTGCTTCAATTTGACAAAAAACCCCCAAACCTTTATGTTTTGACTTTTGAAGCTAATTCTATCCCCATCCAATTAAGGTATTTTATTATTCATTGTCTCCCTCTCAAACCTTCAAATACACATGCAGAATTTGTTACAATGCCTGGACTCTACTGGCTTGGTAAAGAACAGGGACTCGCCCAGTTCAGAGCTAATGGCTTTCTCTACTCTGGACAGCATCTGGCAAACTTCTTCCAATAAATCTTCCTCTTCTGCCTTTTTGTCACAGCACATACAGTTATGAGGAACATATGATATCATTTTAGTTGATACATCTCCAGTTTGAAAAGTTCTGACAGCAGGCATAACTGTGAAACTGTTCCCTGGAAATAAATTTCACAGCATGAAACTGTTCCCTGGAGATAAATTATAATTGATAAATTAGTTAAGATTTCCAGTCTTACTGGAATGCTGAGCAGCATTCGGAAAAAAAAAAAAGGAGATTTGCAATCAGGTTTAAAAACCAAGAACAGTCAGGGCCTGTTTTTGTTTAGTGAACAGTTCCAGGTCTGGATTACAGCAGTTCTACATGTTGATGTTGGAGTTACGAGAATGTTGCCTATGCAACATTATCCATCCAGTCATGACTATAGTTATTTATCCTTTTTAATGAGATACAGATAAAATGCGTTCTCAGAGAAACCAACTTGATGAATAAGACATAAATAATTTAAATGCTCTAATATGATGATTCTTCTGGTTTTATTTGGAATATGCCATGAACTGTGCTTCTGTGATCATGCATCTCTTTGGTTTCTGGAACTCTTCATTCCAAAGTCACAGAGGTAAATCTGACACACAAAGACTGTGGAGGCTGCTTCAGCTCTGCCTTACCAGCAGTACCTGGGTGGGCTTGACTTGTTTTGGTTTGTACAGGAGCTTTGCCTGGTGACCTCCCTGTAGTGTACATACATAGCTCCTTCTAACACACGTTTGTGTAATGGATACAGTTACGGATCTAACTGATGGGGTTTTTTTTCTCTGTAATGCCTGATGTGACTCTGGTGGTTCATCAGCAAAACTGTGGTCAAGAGACCTTCCTCTAAATGATAATATATAGGAAATTATACGATCACATAGTTAAACTTGCCTTTATGCTGCTGTTACACTTGGCAGCCAAAGTAAAATAAAGTCACCTTCTGTTAGAGGCACAGCCAGAGGGACTCCAGGTGGGCTGTGTGGCCTCAATAGACATATCTTGCCAGGGTCAGATGTCTCTGGATACTCATTTACCTCCAGAGATTCAATCTAAATCCTCCAAACTAGAACAGCTGGTGCCTTGAGACCTAAAAATACCAACAAGAAGAATGGGGAGTCATCATTTCAAACAAGATGGCTGCCAACAAGGGCAGAAAGGCCCAGCTGAAAAAAATTACCGTAGTCACTTTGGAAATTAAAATCACAGTGTCCAACAATGCTGTTAGATGTTACTTCAATTAGTTCTTCTTGGCAACACTACTGGGACAGATGAATGAACCTCAGGGGGATATTTGTGGTGGAAGATGAAGTACAAGAGATCCCTGCCCAGATCCAGAAAAGTCTTCAGACAGATATATCCTCCGTACAAGCCAAATCCCACAGCCCACAAGGAAAGACAAACCCTTAAAACTTGTCTTCCTGTTCCTCACAAAAGTGCTAAGATGCCTGCTAGATGGTGAATTTAAATCAGGAAAAGCTTTGCACCTGGCTCCAATTGCAAATACCGTGTACTGATATTTACACATCTCAAATTATGAGAGGGAAAAAATACAACTCAGTCAAAAGAATTCTTTTGGGGATGCCACATTAAAAATAATAATTTCCTGCAATTTAGCAAAACACATTATGGGACTGTAATTACCCCTTTAAAAAGTAGGAAATCTGCCAGGTGGCAAGGACATAAACTTCTTAATGAAGTTTCCAGTTCAGCTCTACTTTCAGATCAGTGAGGAGCTGCATCTCTTCCAAAAGCTACTGGCTTCCAGTCTCTAACTTTCAACAGCTCACCTTCCGGAAACAGGAGAGTTACTTCTATTTTCAGTAAGACATCATGAAAAAATGTTAAATGATAGCTCCAGCAGTCAACAGAGTGGAAGAAGAGATCAGCACATGATGATTCACATCATCTGTATGATCACCCGTTTCCATTCTTCCACTGCCTGTATCCTTCATATCTCCCCTTTCTTTTTCCCTTCTTTCTTCCCACATGCTCTTCCCTCCCACAATTTCCACCACTCCGCCCTCCCTTTGATTTAATCCCTTATTCTCTATGCTCCTTTGCTCAGTTTCATGCACCACATGAATTCAGACCTCCCATGCATGAACCTGGAGTGAAAAGTCTATAATAAAGTATCAGTCACTGGACTTAATTGTCCGTGATTTTTGCTGCAAAAGTTTACAGTTTGCCCCAGAAGTTAGATTTTTCCCCTGATAGTTCAACATTTGCTTTGCATGGCAGAAGGAAAGAGGCTGCCTGCTTATGAAGAATGTGGAGGGAAGGCTCTGATGAACCCTCCCATTCCTCCAGCACATAACATCTCACTGAGAACACAAGGATGTTGATGAATGTATTCAGTCTGGAAAAGGATAAATCACAGAGACAGCATAATGGGCAGACACATCCTCAGTTAGGGAGCACACCTTGCAAGTGTGGATGTGTTTGCACAGTGCGCTCAGCACCCAAGTGCTCAGCACACAATGGTGCAGGAAACGTCCAATGGCAGCAAAAATGCCAGTGGAAAGGGGGAGGGCTGCCCGGGTGGGCATCCACCTCAGCTCCAGTAACTGCTGCCAGAAAGTTGTTTGTGGTTTAATCAGTGCCACGGCAAGTGGCTTTCACCAATGCTGCCTTCTTTGACATGCAACACTCTGCTGTCCTTCCTCCCTAGCCAGCAGGTCCAGCCACACTGTTGTGTTTGTCACAGAGATTGCAAGGAGCAGAGGACGGGGAGGAAGGTGGGCACACTTGTACCTCTGATACGCCTTCTGTCTCCTTATAGCCCCTTCCAGCTGCCTCCAGTTGGTGCTGGTGCCCACCCCCCACCCTCCCACACCCCCCTCAGTGTCCTTCTTCCCAGCTTTCTCCAGCTGGCCCACTGCTGCCAGTGGAAAGTCTCAGCCACTGTCTGGAGAAACAGCAGCTGGTGAGAACTGGTCTCTCTCCAGTATCATAGGAGCTGCCTCTAGGGCAGGTTCTCTTCCCATACTGGCCTCATTATAGCTCCTGTATTGTTCATGTACAGCCAACAGACAGACAAGTTGCATCCTGCCCACAAAGCCAGGCTCTGTCTGGGTATTCTCTCAGGCATCAGAAATGATTAATTCTTACATTCACAGGGGCACAGATTCAGCTGGAAGGTGGAGTAAGTCGCAGATTAGTGGTTAGGCCAGTCTCTAAAAGAGATGTGAAATAGGAGTTTGTTAATTCTCCCAGGCAAAGGAGAGAGCTGCAACCCTGGGGCAGTCCTGTGAAAAACAAGTGATGGTGTTACCATGATTTAAGTGGAAACAGTAGCCAAGACTGTGCCTACTGGTGCATGAGAGAGGAGGCTTTGAGACCTCCTAGAGCAGACCACCAGACACAGCTCAGCACAGAAACTCTTTTTCTGAATTCTGGTGAGGTCCAAGCAGTTCATGCATGAGACAGAAAACAAATTGCTGAGCCCTGTCAAAATGGAAGTGCTTCTGCAAATGTCCAGAGGCTGAACCTTCAGAACCTTTGAAAAGCCAAGGATTTTAGAGGTGTCTCAGCTGAGGTCATATCTGAGCCCTGGTCTGAAGGGTGACAATTTTGGGTGTGGGTATTCATGGCCCACTGTGAATATCAAAGTTCTTTGCATGATCAGGTCTTCCAGCCTTAGGAACAGATGTGATCTTCAACAGATGATGGCTCAGATTTTGAAAATCCAGGGCAAGGTACAACACACTTGAACCCATCTCACTCACCATTGAAAGAATATATTCCTGCCACAGAAATTAGGTACTATTTGGGACATATTTTGGCTTTGCTCCTGGTTTCTATCTTGCAATTCTGCTTCTGTGAAGAATAGTGGAATTGCTTAAGACTTTTGGACACTCTTTGGAGTGTATGGTATTTAGCAACATACAGTTGAGTAAATTAACAGGAAAACTTGAATTAGAGTTGCCTAGGTCTATACTTAGGATTAATATACTTACAAGTAAATAGAACTTTGATTTCTTACATATAGTCCTTACAAACACAGTGAATATAGATGTGTAAGTGAAATACCCACAGATATTTTTCATAAAATTAATTGTTTAAAATTGGAATGTTTGGGTGTATTGAGACTCAGTGATGAACATTTCCCACATCTATACAATTCTGGAGTTTATACAACTAAACAGCAATGTTGAATTTATGGAGCTCCATTTTCAGCACAGGCTGCCAAAGTTGCCATAGTTTCCAAGATTTAAATGCAGCACACATACTTTTACAACCTCTCTAAGAGTCTACCAAAAGTCATCAGTCACCAAATAATTTCATTCAATTCTGAAAACCCAGTCAGTAGATGAAGAGATATAGGGGTGTCTTACTGCATGGAGGTTTGGTGAGGGATTGCAAGTTAAGGGGTGTGGAAATGGTGAACACTGTTTTCTAGGGAGCAATGCAGTGCACATGGAAATTGATGGGATTTTTCTGATGACTTTCCTTTGCTCTCAGCTGCCCTTAGGAAGGTGTTTAGGAAGGATTGCGCCTCCTGAACCATTGAGACTGGCAGCAGCAGATCCACACACTTAAACATGAGTTTCTTGACTCTGTTTTGCTCCCCTTTCACAAGGACAAACTAATCTGTAAGATCAAAACACAATCAAATTTTGGTGTCAGTTGCTATCTCTAAACAAAAGATGCTAAGAAATTTAGCTGAAAACTGTGCTGAACTTTTGCTCTGCTCAGAAAAAATAAGATGCATGCATGGATGGATGGATGGATGGATGGATAGACAGATGCACTAAACATTTCACCCCATACTTGAAAGCTAATGAAAAACACATTTTGTGGCTTTGACAAATTAACAGAGCAGAGCAACCTAGTTTTATATCTTATTTCCTGTTTTTCTAGTGAGTTTTGGCTTGGAAAGCACAGATGACTTGTGCACAGATGAATAATGTGTTTAGATTTAGATTTGGCCAGAAAAGGAAGTCACGAAAGACCTTTCTACTTGGATGGAAATAATGTATGTTACTCTGATGTTACTCTATGGGATTCAGTTCTGTTGCTGCTTTCATAGCTGATTGCTATGTGCTAATGTCCTAGGGCCAAATCTCAAATGGCTCAGTGAAGTCAGTGGGAGTTTTGACTGAGTCAAATCTAAATGACATCTGAAGAAGGATGTTAGGATTTGCTTTGTCACAAGATCTTCACCGGCACCCTAAAACCTTTACACCCTGAAAAACGAAAAAAAGAAAAGTATTTTGGAAGAGTCCTAAACACTTTGTAACTGAGATGGTTTCTGGAGCACAGACAGGCACTCAGGAAAACAGCTGTAGGACCGTTTTCCAGTAACCCCACCAAACCACAGTGCAAAGGGCATTTCAAGGACAGACTAGAGTTGTAGCACACAGCACTGATGTCAGGCAAGCTATCAGGGTGCGGAGGGTAGCATGCAGAAGACTGTCCATGTCAGACCCATCCGTCTTCTCATGCTGGCCCCTTTACCTGACTTAGGAAAGAGGGATGATCTACAGACCAGGATCAGGAATTCAGTGTTTCAGATGAAATCATCAGCTTTATTCTCAGCTGAGATTCCTGTCAATAAAAAGCAGAAACTCATGCCTTAGCTTTTGTGGGTTTACTTATCCTCCTGTAGAAGGTGTTGGTCTGGGCGGACTAAAACTCTTGAGCCTGACTGTTACCAGGGCCCTTTAACAGTGTCAAAACCCTGTTCATCAGTATAAAACCAAGTTCATAGTTTTATGGAATTATTCAATGACCACAGTTGCTATTTATATGCTTTTTAAGTAGTTGCATTTTTCAATAGATTTCAGGCCTATGTAGTCACAAAATGTGAACTATATGGATTTAAACTAGTATACCAACAAAAAGAACTTTTACTATTTTTAATCCCCCTATTTTTAAACTACTCTTGTGAATCATCACGTTCCAGGGTCTCTGGGGTTTTGAAGGGTTGTGATTCACATCACTTCTCAGCTCCAGAGGGTAGGGACAGTTCAGTGTTCCCCTCTCCTTGAAATTTCCATTAAGTATAAAGATCAGCATTAGACTGCTACGACAGCTTTGTAATCAGAACTTCCTTTCATGAGAAGCTGGCTGGAGCCACAGATGTTTCTTGTATTACATATCATAAAATACTCACCTGAATGTACAGATTATAGCCTTTTTTAGACATTAATCTGGTTTGGGTGTTAGCCAGCTGGACATTTTTGAGGCACTCTATTTAATCAGCAGTCCTCTGCCTTCTCTTCATCCTTCCACAAGCATATATACTTATACACATACCAAACAGCTAAAAGACATAATTCAGGAATTTCAGTATGAATATTTTGAAGTATTGACATGAAGCCTCATATGCTTCAGACCTGTACATCTTCCCAAAAACAGTACTGGCTCACTGGCATGCACCATGTGGTAGGTTGACCCTGGCTAGATGCCAGGTGCCCACTGAAGCAGCTCCATCACTCCCTTCCTCAGGCTCGTGGGTAGAGATAAGGGAGAGATCATTCACCCACTACTGCCACAGGCAAAACACACTTGACTTTTGGAAATTAATTAAATTTATTACCAATCAAATCAGAGTAGGATGAGAAAGAAAAAGTAAACCTTAAAACACTTTTCCCCAAATCCTCCCTTCTTCCAGGGCTCAAATTCGCTCCCAATTTTTTACCTTCTCCACACTGGTGATGCAGGCAAATGGGGAATGGGGGCTGTGGTCAGTTCATCACATGCTGTTTTTGCTTCTCCTTACTCCTCAGGAGGATGACTCCTCACACTCTTCCCCTGCTCCAACATAGGGTTCCTCACACAAGAGACATTCCTCCATGAAATTCTCTACCACTGGCCCTTCCCACAGGCTGCAGTTCTTCGTGAACTGCGCTGGGGTGGTTCCTTCAGGAACAAACTGCTCAGCATGGGTACCCCACAGGGCCACAGGTCCTGCCAGGACCCTGCTCCAGCATGGGATTCCCATGGGCTCACAGCCTCCTTTGGGCATCCATCTGCTCTGGTGTGGGGTCTTCCAGAGGCTGCAGGTGCATCTCTGCTCCACCATGGCCCTCGATGGGCTGCAGGGGCACAGCCTGTCTCACCAGGGGCTGCACCACGGGCTGCAGGGGAATCTGCTTCTGTGCCTGGAGAACCTCCTCCCCCCCTTCTCCAACCTTGGCACTGCAGAGCTGTTTCTCTCATGTATTCTGACTCCTCTCTGCTCTGACTGCAATTGCTCCTGTGCAGTTACTTCTCTCCCCTCCTTAAACACATTATGTCGAAGGTGCTTTCAGTGATGGGCTCAGCCTTGGCCAGCCGTGTGTCCATCCTGGATTGGGCTGGCATTGGCTCTGTTGGACATGGAGGAAGCTTCTGGAAGCTTAAAGAAGTCACTCCTGTAGCCCCTCTGCTACCAAAACATTGCCTCACAAGCTCCATACACACCAGTATATGCACATACATTTTTCACATTGAGGGAAGTCAAGCAACAGAACAGATTTTCCAGAGATTCTGGGCAGTCTCCATTTTTGGAAGTTTTCAAGACCTAATGGAACAACTCCTGAGTAACCTCTTTTGAATTCACAGCTCACACTGCTTGGAGCAGCTCCTGGGCTGCAGACTTCCTGACATGTCTTCCAGTTTCAGTTATTGGGTAATCCTGGGATTCCAGGACTATATAGTGGATAGTTAGAGAGATACAAAATATTTTTTTCAATAATCTACACACTGCTACATTATAAGTCCTGGTTGTGTAAACCAATGAAATCCATACAATATCCTTGTTTTCCTTGAAGTTACAGTATTAATTTTAACTATTCCAACTAACAATGCAGAGTTTAAATATTTTTACAAAGTATCTTTAAAAATACACATTAAAGTTATCTTTCCTCCCCACCCACCCTGGAATGCATAGGGAAAACATTCCAGTCTCTCCAGTTACCATAATTGCAAGCTCCCACTCTATAGGACTAAGAATGCTTTTAGAGTAGAGGTGTACCTGTTCACACACAGGAGGGTAGAATTACAGGCTATAAACCAAAGGGAAATCAGAACAGACAAAAGAATGATGAATGCAAGAGAGGAGAAAAAACATTTGGTGACATCTTCCCTCAAATGAACAATACCGTTCGTTGCCGTCCTGAGAGTCTCTGTTGCCGGCCATAGACACAGCACACAACTCCCACTGATTCCCTTACAAAGCATTCCATGCCTCTTGTAACATGTTTGCTGTATTACCCATTGTTCTCAGGTTAATATTCCTTCCTTCTTCTGTTCCTTTCCACTGCTCTACAAGGACAGGCTTTTTCTATCCCCTCAGTTTACAGATACTCAGAGTTCACACCCTTTTCATCCCCTCTCTCATGAGCTTTTGCAGTGCCCTTTCCAGAAAAAATAAATTTTCAGATTGCACAGTGATTAGAGAGATTATCCACATTAAGCATTCCCCTCGTGAGCATGAACACAACAAAAGCTCATTTAAGAAACTCAAGCACTCTGCTGTAACTGGGAGAGGTATCGCCTGTCTCCTGCAGAAGTGGCCTTTTTATTCCTCTGTTAGATTTAATCAACCATTTGGGTCTATCATCTCACCAAGAAGCTCTTTTTCTTCCTGAGGTTTGCATGGATTTCAAAAGCTGCTGCTAAATCACCAGAACGATTATATTAGTTTCTAGGGGTTTTTTAGATTCCCTATCTGCTTACTTCATACTCAGCCTATTCTGAGATCCAGCTAATAACTAAAAGCTCACACGTATTTTTCATATTGGTAAAGCATTACCTAAAATATCTGAAAGCAAACAGAAAGGTCTGCTGTTTCTTCAGGATATTCCTCCCTGTTGTTCCTCTCACCTTCATCCACGCGGACACTAAAATGACACAATATAAGATAGAACCTGAAGAAATGTTCATTTACTTAGAGATTTGACTCCAGTGCAGAGAACTTTGTAAGTCGTAAATCTTTTTTACATAATCACCCCCCTTTTCCAACCAAGCTTCCTGTTGTCCCAACAAATTATCTACAGGACACAGTTTGATCCAATATTTTGTTTCTAAGATAAATATTTTGATGTTTTCTCTCCTTTCAGAAAATAAAGGCAATGAGTTGTTTTCAATTAAAGCTAAAGAGTTTGCTGAGGATTTGGGAGATGCTTTTGAAGTTGGGTAAACAAATAGTTGAAAACTCTGATAGCTTTGGCACAGCACCAAGCATTACAAAAGCAAAAACCCCATGTGATTGCCCATTACTGCCATCTCCAAAGGAAAGTGTCACATTGAAGTCTTCCCTCCTCATTTCTTAAGCTTTTCTGTTAAGTGAGTGTGCTTCATTTGGCTTATGGCTGTTAAATTCATCATAGCAGGTGTAATATCAACATGCCTACAAGAAAACAGTAAGCTACTGAGTACTTAAATGTTGAATTTCCTGTAAAAATTAAAGAAAAGTCAACAAAAAATGCCAGTAACTCCCATGTCAGTCATGGTCAACATGATCACATATCAGGCAATATGTGAAATCAAAGAATTATTATAAAATTACTATTTATGATAAATGCACTAAACGCAATATAAAACATTCAGAATTTCTTCTACTTTACAAAAAAAAAAAAAAATATTCTTGATTAAGAAACATCTCTGACTATACATGAAAATGTGTTTGTTCCCCATAGTAAGAAAGAGAACAATTTTCATTTTGATCTGTGGGCCATGTTTCCCTGATCATATAGGTAAAAAAATTCACTTATTATCAGAATAAAACTGAGCCAGAGTGTACAGCAGCTCAGTACACAAATTCAGCTCTTAGAAAATGTTTTAAAACATAAGGCTTCAATTTTATGCCAGTTTTGCACAGGTGTTCCATTCCTGCAAAAGGAGTATAAAGGACAAAATTTTTCCAGCCTCAAATGAAGAGAAAGCTGAAGAAGCAAGTAAAGATCAGGGATAAGCACTCTCTTTATTGATTTATTTTTTAAGAAGTAAACTGTAATGCAAGTTTTGAGGGACTAGAAAGGATATGTGCAAATAATGTGCTTAAAAAATGATATAAGCAATTTAAAGTGAACTTTCCCATAAGCAGAACCGTTAGTCTGAGTCATCCTAGAATCTTCAAGGGGTCAAAAGCAGAGAGTTACACTGCCTGCCCATACAGAGTTGGTACTGAAGAATTTTTTTTCAAGTCTTTTCATAACCTCACAGGACTTGTGGAAGAAATAAAGAACTTTATATAAATTCTGGCACAGTAGAATCAAACAGAAATTGAGTACATACTTGGCAGGCTTGTTTTAGTTTGTAAATCTGTTATGCTCAGATGAAAGAACACTTCTGGCTATAAGATTGATATATGTGCTGGTTTGGACACAAATTGAGGAGGAAACAACCCGAGAGGGGCGTCTCTCTCTCTCTCTCCTGCCTGCCACGAAAGCGGACCCCGGCAGCACCTCCCCCACGGGTTTGGGAAAATAATTTCTCGAGCAAAAGTGAAAAAATCTATTTATTTAACAAACAGAGTCCCCCCTGTCACGGGGAAAAAAGGTAGCCACTATTATAAAAGTATATTTTCAAGATTATTCTTTCAATTATTTATATAAATGGTTTATAGTAAGTGATAAATGTTCAGAGTTAAAGCAGTACCCTGGATCTAAGGATTTTTATACTTTTATTTAATATTTCTAGTTTAATGATGTAATTGTATCATCTTATAAGCAAGTTACATATGTAGTGTTTCAAGTGAAATATATTTAAACAAAAAAAATTATAGCAGCCCAAGAAGAACATTCACCCTGTTTGAATTAAGGCACCTAGTTCAGTAGTCCCCTGTTAACGGAGTGATTAAGGTTCCTCTGAAGGTTAACTCAGGGAATCTTGCTTAGAAGCCTATTACCAATAATTATGCAAAGATCTTAAATATGAAGTATATGACACCTGTGAAACTACAGTAGACATATTTTCCTTTAAAATTTTCATTGCAATTTTTAATTTTAAAATAGTCCTTGGTAACTGCTCTTTTTTGGAATAAAAACCACACCTGCAGTTTGCACTTATTTAGATTCACTCTTTTACTGTTTCAACTCTTTATCTTATGCAGGCCCAGTTGTTTACTGTGTCAAATTATGTCTTGAATAGTTGCTCATTTGAGGTTTCCTACGTGATTGTTTATGTGTCCAGGTGAGAAAAAAATGAATCAGTCAAGAAAAAAATACATTATGAATAACAGTTCTGAGGATTTTCCTTGTTCTCATAGAAGTATGCTCCCTGCTTTCATTCTGGCAAGCTAGTGTACCCTAGTGCAAATGAATCATGAAAGATTTAGCTTTTGGAAAGGCTCTGTGAAGTCTTTGCCAAATTAATAGTATTCCTAAGGCAGCAGTTTCTTGTTCTCTCTGACTTCCAGATTTAGCTGGTGTTGTCTTAAAATTCTTCTTGTTATACTAGAAAAAAACAATGTCCTTGCATTATAGGAAGTACTACCAGCAGCATAACTGGTTTGATGAACACAGACATACAGAAACCAACAAAATATGGTAAAAAATACTAGAGTCCTGTCTGCATTTCTTTTTGAACACTAGGAAAAAACCTTACACCTCAAGATCTGGTTGTATCTCGGCTGTGTATTACTGAAGAAACAAAGGTCCATACATAACTAAAATTATCTTGAAGAAAGTGATGACCCTGATGGAATGCCGTAGCTGCCACAGCTGTATTTCAGTATACATTGGACAATAAAATGATACATCATTGGAAGACTTACATCTCTTATGCTTTCTTGTGGAATTCTTCCTCTGACCCTTGGAGAGATTCAACTTGTCTCTCAAATATATTGTCAAGCTAGAGAATTGATTTATTTTCAGCTCTATGATTTTTCTCAATACACCAGAAAGAAGTTTAGTAACAAGAAAGAGGTTTAGTAACAGCTACAAATGCCTTAGGTTTGTCTAACGATCTTTATTTTGGATATCCAATATCCAACGGCCTTTTACAAAGTTTATGTGGCTTAACAGCGGCAATCACTTTAGACCAAGCCTTCATTCTGTAAAACACCAGAATAACCTAAATAATAGTGTAGAGGAAAGTGAACTCTTTTCTTCAAATGGGATATGCAGAACCAAAACCTGCTCTATGTATATCTGAGATAAAGATTTATTCCATATATAATGTAAGCCTCCATTCTCACACAGTCCCTAATGAATGAGGTGAAGTTATGTGGTCTCTCTCCTCTTTGATTTTCTATGTAGAAATATGAATAATATTGCTATCCTACCTCTTGGGATATTATGAGTGCACCAGCAGGGTGTAAATAATTTTAGGGTGTTCCAATACTAGGGATATAGAGTAAGATATACAATTCTAGCTCAGATAAGTCTTATTAATGTGTAAATACCAAGTGCTTGCAGTATCTTTCCAGGATGTGATCCTCCCAATTTACAGCAAGACATGATTGTTTCAGTTAGTAATAACAAGATAGAAAGTTTAGATCATTACGTTGCATGTTGCTGATAACAGCCCAAAATTGTAACAGAAATTAATAAAGAAAACAAGATGCATGTGTTTTCAAGTGAAATATTAAAAGTAACAAAAAAACTCTCCGGGCTGAGAAATGCAAGCAGATGGAAAAACGATTATGTAAATGCGTGATTCAGAGTTTTCCTAAGGAAACAATTTGACTTGAAAAATCTAAAACCGGAACTCAGCCACAACACAGAGGCATGCCAAAAGCCTGATCCTTACTCCTTGTTGGAGTATTCCTTAAATTTTCTCAAAGAATACTATTTAGAGGTTTGTGAGATCCGCGGTCCAGCTGACTTACTCCATTGCCTTAAGTTGCAGTGCCATCTACTGTAGGAATAGGCACAGACAGTCCAGATCGATTCGAAAATTTCCCTCTCCTGAGCTTATTTTTCAATTATATTCCACTGTAACTGTAATCAATCAAGCTATGAGTTTACAAGCACTTAAAATCATATCATATATGAATATAAGTGGGAGGACATTCAGAGTTAAAACAGCAGAGTTAGAATACAATTTTAGGAAACCAGACAGACATACGAACTTTTGAGGGTGTATAAATCTTGCTTCAGAGTTCAGGATGGCCAAATAGAAGGCTTTTTTCTGTACTCTGCTCTATTAAATGTACTTTCTGATAATCTTAAATACCTCCCTCCCAAAAGAGATGCCACAGAGTTGTAAATTTTGTGCCCATCTGCCAGAGCAGGGATGCAAAGTTGTAGATTTCCATACATAGATATCCCAACGCCCCATCACAATAAGCCTGCATGAAATATCACAGTGCATTAACATTGCAGTTTCAAAGACAGAACTGGGCATGAAAACCTTGTCATTTTGTAGATAACTGGAACATGCCGAAAGGACAGATGTTAGTCAGAGATAATTCCCCCGATTCAAGCAAGGTAAAGACAGATAGAGAGTAGTCTTCAGAGATCTTTCAGGCATGTTGGTATCATGACTGGGACATAATCAGCTCCTAGGACAGGTGCAGTTGACACTCAGCTCACAATTTTGCTGCCCATGTTCATTGCGCTGCTGCAGTCTGGACAGCCCTGCAGAGTAATCAATGATATGCAGTCATCTTACTTTTCTACGTTTGTTAAACCAGAGACTCTCTTATGCAAATGTGTGACTACAACACATATCAGAATGAAGTAAAAGGTGCTAGTACTATTTCTGTATCAGGCTTTAGTTTTCTAGATGCAAAGAAAGAAACTATGACCCCGAAAGGTGAGTGAGTTTTGTAGTATATGATTTCTGTTTATACTCCAGACCACATCCACTAATTTACTGATCCTGCAGCCAAATGGTATTTCATATTTTTCCCAGTACCTTTGCTTCCAAGTAAAGTCAGGAGAATTCACATCCAAAATGCACCTATTTTCATCACCAAACAATCAAATATCAAATAATATCAAATTTAATACAAGATTATACTGCTTTGTGTCTTAGACTGATGAGGCTCCCTTCTCTTTGCTCTCTACTTCTTCAAACCAGCCTGCCCTTCCTGCTGATACCTCAGACCTTTTGGCAGCTGACAGTTGCACTGCAAAGGCCGCAGAGATTTACAGCCGGTTAATTCTCTCTTTCCAGCGAACTGCATTGCACACCCTGCTCCTTTTTGCTTGTATTGTGAATGACTCCCCTGTTGGAAGTTTTACTGAGCAATGGAAAACAGACCTTAATAAAACACACCATACTGTAGTTCACTGAGAGGTCATCTCATATAAAGACTGATGCAAGTTGGTTGTGTCTCAGATGGGGCTCCCTAAGGATTTAATTCCATATCAGCTGGTTGAGTTTGACAGTGGGCATTTTAGTAAGCTGATGTGAAATATGTTACTGCTTGAAGGCACTCCTGTTTGAAAGTCCTCTGCTCAACATGTTTATAACACATATACCTGAAGGAAAAGAAAACCAACAATTTTTCACTTGCTATAGCACCAGAACTCTTGGGAAAAAAAACCAAACCAACAAAACTTCAACAAAAAAGACAAACTAAGGTGCTAAGCAAGGCCTTATTTTCATAGTTGTTTGGAACTGGCATAAGCCAGAATTACCACTGAAAGAAGTCACCCTGCCCTTTCCAGACCCTTGTGTGTGCAGCCCCCACCACTCCCCCCTACTGACACAAAGGATCCTAAAGCCTCATGTCAGATTTGTTCTTTTTACTATTTTGAGTCAGATCACTGCTGTGACCCAGTTCAGCATGGTCTACACAAGTTAGGACTTTACTACTAATTAAGAGAGTGCCAAGCAGCACAGAGGGACTCACAGCTACTTTCTTTACAGCTGGTCCCCTCTGGAGAATGTCATCCTCTCCACAAACCCCTGGCCCTCGGTCTTGAACAGTTCACACATAGTACCATTGTGGACCCAAGTCATAATTGCTCTTTTGTCTGCTTTTCCTCGGTTCAAAGAGTCTGAAAAAATGGGATGGCCATGTTGCAGCTTACTAAGAGAGGTTTTTTATTACATGAAACATTGAGCATGTGTTGCACACTCTGTGAAACATGGGCAGGGAGAGCATTGATAATAGGATAGAGGGACCCAGAATTAACAGAGTCTTATCTGTCCTACCCAGTCAGGAGTATTGAGGATTAAATTGTATCGTGAGCCAGCCAATGCACACAGGGAAGGTGCAGGCAGAGGAGCAGGGGTTGCAGAAGGCCAGCTTCCCTTCCTCCAGTGGCAGTCTCCACTTGAGTGCTTGGAGGACTTCAGCTGCTCTTGCAAGGGTGCTGTGAATCTCGTAGCAATGATGTGGAATAAACTTATCTTAAAGAAAGGGTATGTAATATCAAGGAGTTAAAAACTGCTGAGCTGGCTTTGGCAAATGTAAAAGATGTGTGAGCACTGGTGGGCATCAGTTCAGAAAATAAATCAGTTTCAGTAAACCAGGGCTTGGTTTTATTGCTCAGACAGAGCAATTGAGTCTCTATCATGGACTCAATCCTGTCAACTAAAAGTCGTTGCAGTTCATCTGTGTGAAATTATATGGTGGTGATACTGAATCTTTATATCTTCAACCTTGGGGCAGAGAATATTATTTGGAGTGTGTGGCAGTAGACAGCAACCTTACTGTCTCTGCTAAAAAAACCCCCGAGTTTATCTTCAGAGCCATTCATTTTTAGTTGCCATAGAAACAGCCATTAGAGCCATTTTATATCTGGCTGACAAACCCCACACTTTCTGATATCTCTTGATTTTTTTTCTCCTTTTCTTTTTATTCTTTCATGTCTGATTTTTAATTCAATGCAAAATGTCTGACAGAGACATAACTCCTACCTGAAACACAGATACAATTTCTTTTATTTTTGTCATTTTTGTCTGTGAAATTCTCCATTGCTCCTAATACATATGTGCTCAGTTCATAATAAAATTATATATTTCTACTTGAAAATAAAGACAAGGAATAAAGACACACATATAAAACAAAATTACAATTATAGGTACTGGGTTTTTTCGCTTGCTATAACGTATCAGATTAATATTAGGATGAAATCTTTCTTCTAATGGATTCCAAATTGTTCTCCTAGTTTGCTCCTCTTCAGCTATCCCAAATGGATTCCAGGCACAAACCAAGAGTTTATATTTAGTTTCTTGCATTTAAAATTAGCCAAATTACATTTTTTGGTGATTGTTTTCATTGATGGAGGTGTTCTTCCACCATTTCTGAAATTTTCTAGTTTGTTTTTTCTTCTTTGGTAATGATATTTTGTGACTTCACACCTGCAGGAAGAGAAAATCAATGTTTTTTAAAATGTCCATTTCTTTTGAGCAACTCAAGTACATAAAGATGCTAAATTCCACCAGTGTTTACTGACTACTGCTGATACTGCAATGACTGACATTCTAGATGTCTGATTCTCACAAATTCAATAGGTGCTTTTGGAAATTTCAGCTCAAATTTTGATTAAGATAAATATCATGGTACTCTCGCCTAACTTACAGAGAGAGAGCTAATGAATAAATCATAACACTTGTAAATTATATAATAAATTCAGATTTAAAGTGTTGGAAAAATGCTAAATATTTATGAGTATTTTGTGTATTTTCTGTAACTCAAAATGAATTTGGGCTAATTCAGAATGAGACCTTCTATGCCAGAAGTTAATTATTACATATGTAAATTTTTTATTCCTAAGATACCCTTAAAATTCCTAAAGAAATAACCTTGTTGAGAATAAGGAATACTTTTCTGCCACTAAGCTGTTAACAGTAAAAGGATATTCTATTCAGACCCATGAAAACAATGCTGGAGCAGTCCTTGAGAATAGCCTGGGAAGCCACAGCTTTGCTGTATGGCATACAAGTATTTTGACAGTAAGCCTGGTGGTATCAGCTCACCAGTGCACATGGCTTTCATCAATTCACGTTCTGCTTATTTGCTTCCCTTTGTGGTGTTTAACTCTAAGCCTCTGTCCTGTAACAACTGTAATCAGTCCACACGTAATTGTTTTATGGTGTGGGCAGCAGCTGATGGCTCCTCCTCTGGGGTGAGTCCCTGAATTGTAGGGCAGCAAGAAACTGCCAGGGGACTTACAATGGTTATTTATTCTGTGGTATCCTCAAGACCAAACGCCCTGGCTATCTGTGCAGCCTCAGATCCCTGGCACTCTTAGGGATTGTTGGAAGGAAAACCTGAACCTTTGTTCCTCTCTGCTGTCTCTGGAGGCAGGATGGTCCCCACGAAAGCTGCAGATGAGAGTGATCCCTGTTTCCTATAGCACTTCTGCAAAGGCGCCTGGCACAGCCCATCCCGCCGCACCTGCTTGCTGCACCCCAGCACAGCCACTCCTGAAAATGTCATTGGTACAAAGGGGACAGCCTCTCCTCTAAATCTTGGTGATACAAATGAGACACACAGCTTTTCTGGTGCAATCCCAGCAGTGGGATAGGGGTTGGGACTTGCTATACCATCCCTGCAGCAGGAGCGATGAGCTCACAGAGGGCACAGGCAGGGGCACGTCCCCCTGAGCCTTGCTAAGTGCTCACGTGAACATCGCTCCGCAGAGCTGCAGAGGCGTGGGTGAGGGCCAGAGTGAGAAGGTTGGCCTGCTCTTTGAATAAGATCCATTGCTTTCCAGTTCCAGACTAACTCTGCTTATTCATAACACAGCAATGATAGGTACTGCTCCTCCTGAAATCTGGAAGTGCTCAAGTTTAAAAAGAAACAAAACTGAATATTATGGAGGAGGCTTCTCTTCTCTGAAACTCTATCTCTAAATAGCTGAGCTTGACAAAGAGGAAGCCTGGAGAACAAAGTCGTGCCAGCCTGTGCTCAAAGCACTAAGGCATGTACAATGCGTGAGTGAGCACTGAAGGCTTTCTCCAAATTCAGAGTGACTCCTGGTATCAGAAGTAAGCAGAAACTATAACAGAAACAAAGTTATCCCTGAGCTTAAACTCCTGGAAATATCACAGAACATCTTAAAGTGATCTTCATAGTGCTGTTCATTTATTTGTATATGCATATAGCCCATTCAGAGAAAGAAAGATCTGTTTAATGCAGTTAACATGTTTAGGAGGTTTCAATTCAGAAGAGGAGTTGAACTGCAGAAAGGTATTGCAAAAAACAGATCAGCGATGATCTTAAGGGTAAAAATGAAATTTTGGAGACAGGTTTTTAAACAAGGGAAAGCGCAGCTATCAAAAATAGGATGTGACATAAAGCTGGAAATTCAATTTCATAATTTTTCTGAAGGTAACTGAGCCCTCTGATTAGCAGCTCATATGAAAGTGGATTCAAATGAGGCAATTGAATTTATTATCACCTTTTGCACTATACTTACCTTCTCTAATACACTTTCCTGCCTTGAGGGGTAGAATATGCATGCCATTTGCAATTCATATCCTGATTAACCATAGTTTTCAACCTGGCTCTGAACCTGAGAGTAAACAGTTGAACCAAGACAATCAGCAGACTGACAGGCAGTTATAGAGGGGAAAAAAGATGGAACACAATGCTCACATGTATGATCCCAAAACAACTGAATACCTATAAAAAGACAACTCTGAGCAAGCGATGAATAATGCCAGCTATTTTCCTACAATAGCTATGTCAGTAGGAGTTCTTGTAGATGCCCTTTGGATGCAGTTTTATATTACACTTAATCCAATCTAACTGTGAGCCGCAACCAAAAGATGAGGTAATATTCCCTCTTTCCCAGCACAGGCTGTTGCTACCTTGGTTGGGAACACAATTGTCTCTTTTCATGTCAGCCTGCAGTTACACAAGAGTTAATGAAACCTGAAATTTTGGCCTCTGAAAGCAGTTATGCAGACTTGTGCCTATGTGCCATCTCATTTTGAATATAACATTTTTCTCACTTCTTGTTTGTGGAAACTAAGTTTATAAAAACTAAGGCTTTTCAGTGGAAAAGACAATTTCTTACAGCTTAAGAGTGTACAGACTTTTACCATTTGGATTATTTTACTGGGAGAAAAACAATAAAGGGGCCTGCAGAGTGGCTCCAAGAGGATTTGGAAACCTCAAAGCCTTCAAGACTACAACTAAAGAAACAAAACATATTCAATGCAGTTGGACTGACATAGCTAGGATATAATTTTATATAACAAAACATATATTGCAGTTCTCAGCTAAGCTGAGGCCTCTTCTCATTTTGATTACTATCCTGATTAACATAGCACTTTTTAATATCTTATCTTTTCACTTTGTTGCCTATAACATTACTGCATGAACAGTTTATGCTGATATTGAAATAAAAGTCCATTTGAAAATTCCTGCACCATTCTCAGTCTTGACTCCTCAGGCAAATTCTACATAAATTAATTTTTTAAAATATAAATATATATTTTTGCCATGCTGATATTAGCAAAAATAGGTTAATGTTTAAAAACACTATTATATTGAAACCGGTTCTGCCACTCTTAAGTAATATATTTAAATATTTTTTGAGATAATCACATACAATACAAAGGGGTGACAAAATAGCTCTCCTCCCCTTTGTCTTGCAGCAGGAATATCCTAGAAGAAAATGGTCTGAAACGCTTTGAAGAGGAAGGTATGGAGAGTTCTGTTAGCCAACAAGACATGTCACAAGGTCCTCAGAGAACCGGCTGCCGCTTTTATGTTCAAAATGAGGATTATACCTGAATTTGCATCATTAACAGCACAAGAGACCAAAGGAACAATATATAAATAAATAGGCTTTTGTGTATCCATGAGAAACAGGGACTCTAGGCTACCTTCTTATGTAGAACTGCTACAGTCCCTTTTCCCCGTTCTTTTGCTATTAAGGGAGTTCCAGCTGTTGTCATCAAATGACAGAACATCCCATGGTGTGAAAGAAGAACTGAAGGAAGACACCAGTTCATCTGCTGCCATCTGTTCCCGTGGTGGGCTATGGCTTTGGAAGGTGTGCAATTACTTCACGAGCAGTGGCTCTTGCTGTCCCTAACAAAACTTATGAGGACACTTCTCCAAGACCATGTTGTACCACTAATAATTCTTTCTCTCATGACTGCATTTCTGCTTCAAGCCCTGCTTCACCTCAGTCTCTTGAATTTTACTGGGTGAAGGAAGGCAACATTTTGTCTCAATAATTTTTATGTGTACAATACATACAGCATTAACATTTTTTCACTGGAGCGGATCAACTCTGAAGCTGCTCCCTTGAGGAACAGTAATTGACAAAGAAGCTATTGATGACCACAAGAAAGAGGAAGATATAGTTAGTCTACTCATGAAAAGAACGAAAACACAACAGAAAATAAATAGAACAGGTGGCATAATTAGTCTCCTACACTGCCTACAGAATTTGCTTAGTAATATCAATACAAGAATAAAAAATATCATAACCTATTCTGCAAATGACTGTGGATAATAAATCTAGCAAGTCAAACTATTAAAAAAGGCTCCAAAGTGGTAAAGCCCCCTGAGCATGAAACACGGCGTAGGGGGGTCCAAGGGCTTCATTGATCATCCTTCATTATCATAAAGAGCAAAGCAGAGGCTGATGTCTTTTCTTGCCTCTTCAAAGGCCTCGATGAGGTCGTTCAAATGCTAGTGGTAATCCCTGAGGTGGTTTCCGAGGTGATGATGATGACTTTTTCATTCATATTTCATTTCCTTTCCCTTTTAAACTATCTATGGATAATACTCAGACACATATAAAACATTCAACTGCACACCACCTACTACCTGCTGTTGTTTTTTTATCTGATCATTAGGATAGCAAGGCTTAGGTTTTCTTGATTTCAGTAACTTTATTTAGCATAGCCAGAAGTGGTAACTGTCACAGTGCTTCACTGTATTCTCTAGAAGACTAGTTACTTAATCAGCTCATCATTAAGCAAGCACATGAACTCAATTAGATCTTAATACTTTAACAGTACCTGTATGGACTGTGAGAAATCAGAAGAGTGAATCCTCCTTGCAAAGTCAATCACATCATTCACTAGCAACTTGGGCATTCATAGATGTGAACATGTACTTTCAACCTGTGATCAAATGTAGTACTGTAAATCATAATTGCAACCAACACTAGAAGTTCAATTAAAATGTCTTGTTTGTTTGCTCCTAACTACCACCTCTAAAATGTTTTTTTCAGGTGATACTCTGAACTTTACCAAAGGGTTCACAGTCTGCTAGTTCCTCTAACCAGGAAACTCCAATAAAAAACCCTTAAATATAGTATTTCTGTCTTCTGGAGTTAACAGCAGGAATGACACAAGAGCTGCAGCTGATAAATTTATCATGTCATAAGTTGGATAAGAACCTTGGGAATAAGCCAGGCATCTCCATACCTGAAATATATCTAGACTGTCAGCAGGTGTGCTCCACAAGATATCCCTTGTTTTCGATTTCTGATTTTTTAGCTATTTTTTTGTCTGTTAATATTTCTTTTCCATGGGCACTTCAGCATGGGATTGCAAGATAGACAGGGATGATCTGCACACAAGTCCAGGACCCAATATGAAGCCAGGACACTTTGGATGTTGATCCGCACACTGTGAAGTACTCCCAGTCATGAAACAAGAAATTTGAGTCAAGCTAAAAATAACATTTTTATTCATTGCAGTGATGTTTTTACATTATTTTAATTCAGTCTGAGAAGCACAAGCTTCTTATTGTCATCTTGTGATAAAGTAAAAAAAGCAGGTTTATTTTTGGATGTGGAACATAATGTACAAAGCAGAACATAATCTATTATGTAGAACATTATGGGAACCTGGAGATGTTTTTAAAAATCACCTGGAGCTTAAACATGGATCTGGGTAACAGAACATTCATTCAAAATTAATTTGAAGCTGTCTTGCAAGCCTAAAGTTCTGAATGCATAACAAAAACATATGAAAACCTAACACTGAAAAAAAGAACAACGCTTGATTTGACACTAATTATCTTCACTTTGTGATGTTAAAAAGAGAGCTCTGCAGCAGCATAGTAGAGCCCTGGCTAAATGCAGTTCGGCGTGTGCCTGTTTCGTGTCCTTTCCGCACATTTTACTGCGCTCCCGAGCCCAGCGCACTCCTACTTTGAAGACGTAGCACGGCGCTCATTTTTCAGCCGGTAATTACGGTCCTTGGCTATTGAGCACTCGAGGCGCTTTGACTGTGCTGGAGCTCCCTTCCTTGGAGCGAGGCAGTGCGGAACGCGAGCCTGCACCCCGCAGCGCCGACACGGACCTCACCGCCCCGCATAGCACAGCCCAGCCCAGCCCTGCACTG
>VWPU01022492.1:0-24736 GCA_013398955.1 Callaeas wilsoni | reverse complement strand
CCGGAGCGGGCGGCACCGGGGCCTGGCGGGGCGGTCGGTCGGTGCCGGGCGGGATGTTCCGCAAGGCGCGGAGGGTGAATGTGCGGAAGCGGAACGATTCGGAGGAGGAGGATGAGGAGCGCGACGAGGAGCCGCCTCAGGAGCCGGTGCCGGCCGCCGGGGCGCCGGGGGAAGGGCCCAGCGAGGCCTCCATGCCGCTGGCGTCGGGCGCAGGGCTCCTGCCGCTGCCCGCCGGCTGCGTCCCCCTCGCCCTGCCCGGCAGCCCTGCGGCCTTCGCCTGCGCCGCGAGCTACGGGGCGGCTCTCGGCTTGGGGCTGGGCTTGATGGGAGGCGACCGAGCAGGCCTGGGGGCTCTTCCGGCGCCCGCTGTCCTGCGCCCCCCGCCGCCGCCGCAGCCCCAACAGGGCAATGGGCTGACGGCGGCCGGGCGCACTAAGGAGAAGAAGCGGTCTCGGGAGAACAAAGAGGTGCCGAGGGCCAGCCTGCTCAGCTTTCAGGACGAGGAGGAGGGTGAGGCCGGTGGTGTCCTGGCTTTTGGGTCGCTTCTTGCGGGAGTGGAAGGGACCGGAGCTGCTCAGCCTGCGCTGGGCCTCCCCCGGCTCTCTAAGAGAGCTGGGATCCCTATTTATTTTTTAAGGCAGTCCCCCGTATGGCGTGGGGTGATGTGGGATCACATAAGAGGGGGCGAGCCCTGAGAGCACGGTAAGGGTGGCCAGGGATGCACAGGCAAGGGAGCGCCCGTCGGCCCCGCGCCTTCCCCGGCCCGACCTGGCTCCTGTGGGGCCAGCATGCTCCCAGCGGGCTTAGTTGTGGTAAGGATTCCGATTGCCTCCGCTTCTGTGTTGCTGGCGCATCACTTCTGTTGCGTTCATTGCACTTGGGTGGCCCCCAGGTTTGTGCGGGAGTAGGTGCAGCCTGTAGTCTCCCCCTGGAGCCAGCAGTGTTGGCTGAGGAGCATCTGTCCCGTGGCTTTGTGTCGAGTTTGTTTTAATCTGATGTGGCTGGTGTTCACGGGTCCTCTCGGACTCGCTGTCTGTTGTCCGAACAGTTCGCATAGTTTTGAGTCATCTTGGAAGGAATTCTCTTGAAATCACTGAAACTTGGTTTCTAAGACTCATGATTTGAAATCTTGATGGAAGTACTGAAAGCGTAGAATTACACTATAGACTGTGAAAGAACCCCACAATGTTTTTTAGTGGTGTTTGTGAAGTTCTAGGTACAAAATTAAGAGATTTAATAAATAAGCATGCTTGACAGATCTAATGTAATGTTATTCAATTTCTCTTTTAAAGAAACAGAAGAAGTTTTCAAGGTGAAGAAATCAAGTTACAGCAAAAAGATTGTAAAACAACTGAAGAAGGAATACAAAGAAGATCTTGAAAAATCAAAAGTTAGAACAGAGGTCAATTCTCCAACAGATGGTAACTGCAAAACTAATAGTCACTTTTGTAGTGGAAAAGATGAAGTACTGTAATTTCATTTCTTCTTTTCTAAATGAATTGTTAGTCTTCTAGAGGATTTAGAACTGAAGTAAAGCACAGATGAAGTATGTTACTTGAGCCTTAGGAATGCTGTTCTGCAGTTGGTAGAGAGTTCTTTGATTCTCATGTAGAAATTAACATAGAAGGATGAAACTTCTCAGCTCTGTTAGATGGTTGTCAGTAGACATCAGTATTCTGAATTGAAGCTGTGTTTATGACAGATGAGTTGCTTATTGAATTAGGAAGGAATTACGTTAGTTTGTAAATGTACCTGGTGCTTGTCTGACAGGATGTGTTCTTGTAATGCATTTTCTTCGAAAAGGAAGATGTTGAGGTGAGCAGAGGAGTGGTCTTTGTTACTAAGTTAATTGTTCAACGTCTGCCTGTTTGAAGACTTGGACCTTCGGGTAGACTTGATTAAGATGACAGACTGAAAGTGTTAGAGCAAAAGGATCTGTTAACAATATACAATCCTTGAGAGCTTGGAATAGAGCCTGGGACTTCAATTTAATTGTCCTATTGGTTTTTGGGAAGCTCATTGGTAAAATGTAGTGATTCCTTTTCCACTTACGTTTTTACATAGATTATGTAATGCTACGAGCACGAGCTGGGAGGCTTATGATCTAAATATTGCAATGATCTAGAGAAGCACATAGGGGTTGAACATGGTCCCATGCAGGAAATACCCTTTTAAAATTTAATTAAATTATTTTTAAAGGTTTTGTCTGCATTTAGAAAACCCATACATTTGTTCTTATTAGAATCCTTAAATTGCCTATGCAGTGATGTGGGGCATGAGCAAAACCAGAAATTATCATTTTTGTGGCTAATGTTCAGGTCATCTGTGAAAACTTGAATTCTTGGTTCTGTCACAAAGATCCTTAAAACATTGCATTGTGCACATGGCTGTGTGGGCTTATTTTCTGTTTGTTTTGCTCTCCCTAACTGATGTGGCTATAATTCGAAGACTTCAAGGCTGCTACTGAGAGAGTAGCCTGGATTCTCTAAACAGGTGCTTGAGTCTAAAACCTCAGATATGTGCAGCTTGGATTGGGTAGCTGGGTTTAACGTGCATTTTTTTAACATATTATTTGTACTTGCTGCCTGTATCTGTATGTTACCCACCTGATGTAGGGTATAGCCCAAGAGGAAAATGAAAGGTTCTTTTGAAATCAGTAGGTTCTTGTGGAAAGATGTGGTGTAACACAGGCAGTGCTTTCTCGTTGCATATGTAAGAGACTTTGACAAGGTTGCACAAGGTTGAGTTTCCCCACTTTCTTAATACTTGGTGATATGGAGAATGTTTAGTGGTTGGTGGGGCCTGCCTTGTCACATTTTATTTTAAGAGAATGTCAGTGATTTAATCCCAATTAAGAAAGTGTATTTTCCTAGATCTCAAACAATAAAATTATTATTTAACATTTTCATTTGATTTTCACTTTTGGTTATTATGTCTTTAAAAAAATACTTCTGAATGATCTTTATAAAAGGAGTAAAACATGGACTTCACTGTCTTACCAGTTGAAGCACCGCTAGAAAAGACAGGACAGAATAAGGATATAGGCCAAGAAGATGGGACTGCAAACAGTGAGCATGGTGAAGAAGAAATGGAAGTTGAAAGTGAGAAGGAAGAAGAAAAACCAAAAGCTGGTGGTGCTTTTTCAAGTGCTCTGTCATCACTGAATGTTCTCCGCCCAGGTTGGTTTTTGTTATATGTGTCATGAGTTACCAAGTGATTTAGCCGATATTTACGGCAGACTAATGTGTGCAAGAGATTAGGAAATAGTTTCCAAGGATTTAGCATCTGAGAATTCAAGAAACTGCGCTTTTCTAAAGGTGTTCAGTTTTACAAGCCTTATGAGAGAAAATGTTTTGCTACAGAATGCTTCATCCTGATGTCAGAAGCAGGCATTTGTCTCTCAAGTAGATGACAAACTGCAAGAAAATCTAGATTTGGAATAGGTGACTTCACATGAAATTTAACTGCTTTCAGTTAAAATCTGTTCTTTGATTCAGATGTTTCAGTTATGGATCTGCAAGGTATCTGAAATATTTTCATATCCTGTTTTGTATACTGAGGTTCTAGTCAGGCCCTGACGCCAGAGAAGTCACTCTGAGAAAATATTTCTGAAACCAGTTTGCTAGTTATGGTAGTCTACTCCCCAAATACAAGATGGGTGTCTTGGGTCCCCACGTTGATTTATATGACTTATGTAAGTTGCGTTAGTTTTGTGCTCTAGATTTTAGAGTTTTTAATTAGGTCTGATGCTTTTCATGTTTCCCCTTGATTGTACAATCTTCTGTATATAAACTGTGTCTGATTTGGTGTCCTCTTAATCTCTGACCGGTAATTATCTATTGAAATGGTTGATGCTTTTTATTCCCCCAAAATAAGAGGAGCTGGGAGCAATATTGTGATAGGAAGTGACACAGTCATGCATCTCATTTTCTTCCTCCGTTTGCAATAGTCAGCTCCTGTAAAGGGCTTCCTCTTCTTTAGGAATATTTCCCATAGGAACATCGGGTTTCTGCTCTTATGGCATGAGCTGCTGGAAGCAGAGCCAGACTTTCTGTGACAATCCCACCTTTGAGGGTTTCTGGTCAGAAAGTTGACATGTTTAGTGTGTTATGTTGCTTGCAGATGTTTTCTGTGAGTATGGATTTGTTTCACATTTTTTTTCTGTGTGCAAAGATGATTCGGTAGGGTGACAGAGATGAGCAATAAGAAATTGTAAAACCTGTTTTGTTGCAGTGATTGTTTAACAGTGCGCACATCTGTCTCTAGGAGAAATTCCAGATGCTGCTTTTATTCATGCTGCTAGGAAAAAGCGTCAAATGGCTCGTGAACTTGGAGACTTTACCCCCGTTGACAGTGAACCAGGTAAAGGCCGCCTTGTTCGAGAAGATGAAAATGATGCCAGTGATGATGAAGATGATGACGAGAAGAGGAGGATAGTTTTTACAGTGAAGGAAAAATCCCAAAGGCAAAAGATTGCTGAGGAAATAGGTAAACCCTTTTTTGGAAGGTCAGCTGACAAATATTCACACTGTTTTCACTGCGAGTACTCCCATTCAGCATTTTTAAACATGCTTTTCAAACAATCTAGAGTTGCATTTCATTTCTAAGGAAAAATAGGACACAATGGAATATGCTTGTAAAATTTTGAGCACAAAACTATTTTCCCATGCACACTGCTGACTCTGATAAAACTTACTCTGAGGATCAATTCTTGTTTTTCCTGTACTCTGTTTTTAGGAAGTATATAGTTGTGAAAAGAAAAACATTTGATACAGATTTCTTCTTGCTGGCAAGCAGGTAAAAGAACCTTTTGGAAAAGGAGAATTAGACATTAGAGGGTTTTACCAGCAGTGAATTGCAAATTTGCCCATTGGATCTTTCAAGTGGAACTCCTGTGCTAATAATTCACAGGCCAGTGTCCTTAATTCCTCATGAAGAAGAAAGGAAGATGCTCTGAGATGTTCTCACTGAGGCATGGTTTTAGGTTTTAGAATTCATGGCCCTTATAATTATCAATGCATTATTTTCTTTTTCTTACTTGTATGAAGGTATTGAGGGAAGTGATGATGAAGCACTAGTGGCGGGGGAGCAAGATGAAGAACTCAGTAGATGGGAGCAAGAGCAGATACGAAAAGGAATCAACATACCCCAGGCATGTATATAATTGTGCAATCTTTTTTGATTTGTTTCTGCAAGTATTGGCTAAATCCTTTTCAAACTTGAGTAGTTTACAGAAGGTGGTTTCATTTGAAAAATTAAGTCTGTAAATTCTGATGCTCTTTAAAGAGAAGTAGTAAAAGTATTGAGAATGATAATGATACTAAGAATTTGTCTGTTTAAGAGGATTTGTCCATTTACCTTCTTGAGGGCATTCGTTTCTTCTACCTTTGATACCAGATGCTTAAATCCACTTGATAATTACATTTTGTAACTGTATCTGCTTACATTTTTCACTTTGATTTGAGATGTGTCAGAAGGTAAGTTTCCCCTTTCTTTAAGCCTAATATAGTACAATTGCATTTCCTCTGCCACTAGGTTCAACCAAGTCAGCCTGCAGAAGTGAATAATGTGTACTACCAGAACACTTACCAGACACTGTCTTATGGTTCATCATATGGCATTCCATACACGTATGCTGCGTATGGATCATCGGAAACCAAGTCTCAAAAAACAGATAATACAGTTCCTTTCAAAACTCCCAGTAATGAGATGACTCCTGTTACTATTGATTTGGTAAAGAAACAGCTTAAAGACAGGTAGGACAGACCATCTTTTTAGACTTAAAGACCTGTCCCCTAGGTTTCTGTTCCTCAGGTGTCTTTTAGTCTCGATGAGCAAACACAGAGTTTCATCGCTGGAAAAGTACTGACTGACACATCCATTAAAAAAAAAAGGGAAACAAAAAAGCTCAAAGTGAAGATGACATTGACACTTTGTTCGAAAATCTCCTTGGATTGCTTCTCTGGAAGTGAAACTTTAAATATGAGGCCATTGATCTTGTTGAAGACAGGTCTGAGTTGAATCTTCTGGATACTGCACAGTCTTATAGTGAAGAAATGAAAGGCCAGTGAGGTGTTTAGCATATCAAGCTGCATTCCTATAAACTGTGAATCAGAGATTTCCCCTTCAGTAGCTAAAGAATTTAATTTTTAGTATGTACAGGGTTTGTTTGGCTTAAACACTGTAATCTACTTGTCAAGGACACAAAAGGTATGGAATGAAAAACACAATTGCAATGAGAAATCATATGTAATGAACAGCTTGCACTTCATATGTCTTCCAAATTGGTTTGTATGCCCCTTGTAGTGTTGCAGCCTTTGACAGTGAATCAAGCTAGAGGAAAAAGAATGCCGTAGTTCCCATCCACCCCCAACCTGTCCGGCCAGCTTTTCATTAGGGACAGCATAGCACTATTCTGTGTGCTATCAGCTCCTGTAAAAGTTTGTAGGAGTGGCCAATGCAATGCAACTACAGCATAGTCTAGCAAATGAGTTTCAATCATTAGCCTTGCTGTTCATGAGGATAGGGGAGAAGGTGACAAATCAAAGGTTGAGAATGTTTTTGCAAAATTTCCCATATATAGGCTCAGTACTTGCACTGTACTGTCTGTTTGATGTCTCAGTGGTCTGAAATAGGCAGACTTTTGGATGTAAATTTACTATTTATCCATTGCTCTTCAGGTTGGACTCTATGAAAGAAATGCACAAAGCTAATCGGCAGCAATATGAGAAACATCAGCAAAGCCAAGAGGACTCTACCAAGGCAATTGAAAGATTAGAAGGGTCTTCTGGGGGTATTGGTGAACGGTATAAGTTTTTGCAAGAAATGCGAGGGTATGTCCAAGACTTGCTTGAGTGTTTCAGTGAAAAGGTAAGGATGCAAAAACATTAATCTCTTTAAAAAAAAAAAAAAAAAAAAAAAAAAAAAAAGGGTCTCTTATTACATGCCAAACACCACATCTCCCTCTGTTTTCGAAAAAAGTCCTTTGAGAGCATATTCTTCAAAAGGTTTGGTTATTTGAGGATTGAAAAGAACTTTTTATTATGCCAAGCTGATTATCAGAAGTCTTTCTTCCTAGCTCGCTGACTTTAGATTGCCTAAAGACTTGCAGATTTTATGTCTTCAGGATTTTGGTAGATACTCTGGTGTTTCAACTTTACTCAGATACTCCTTTTTACTTGTGTTGGATATCAGGTTAGCAAAAATAAGAACTGAATTATGGCATTGCTGCTTTCTGGAGTGCTTTGTGTACAAAATAACAGAGACTTGTATTTTCTGTGTTACTATAAACTTCCTCCTGCCAGATGTTTCTTGGTATCGCTCTGGAGTCTGAAGGAGAGAAGTTTTAAAACCAGCATAGCTCTTGGAAGACACCCACACTTAAAAATATATTTCTTTCATGTAGTGTGATACTTTTATGTATCTATAAGTCAAAAACTTAGTCTTTTTTCTTATGTTATGCACTGTGCTTTGATTACTTACTTTGTTGTAAATATAATAGAAACTCCTGTATATACATATATATATACACCTATTAGGCACACACAGGAACTGTAACATTCAGTTAGCGGTATATTGGCTATTTCTTCATTGTCTTCTGACTTGAATACAGTGGTAGTATAGTAATTTCTAATATCTCGTCAGAATAATTGAGTAATTTTAAGCTACTGCTTGCCTAGCCCGTTAGGTATGGGAGAGGAATGGAAAAGCATTTTAAGTGCTGATGGGTTAGACATTAATTGTCCACTCTTACTGGAATTGGGAGAGTCCAGTCTTTGTCCTGTAAAAGTGATGAGTAACTATGTCATAAGCAAACCCAGAAAGTGTGGGACAGTTAATTCACCTGGCTGATTGATTAGTGTAACTAATTAGTTGCAATTGATCATTCACTTAAGCCATATTCCTGAGTTTGTATAGCATTAGCTGTTGAAGGTTAATAAAGATACTTTCCTAAGCAGCTCTGGCAGTGCTGGTTACCCAGATGGCCAAATTCCTACTAAAGATAAGTTTTTACATTATTACTCTGAGATAAATTTGTATTTCAGAAGTCAGGTTAAATATCTGTGTCTCTATTCAGTGTTTGCTTCTAAAGACCTTTTGTTAAATTACTTTTATGATAACTATAAACCGTGTCTGGAGGTTCTCCTTGATAGCATAAGCTGTCTTGTTCAAATATTTTTAAGATGTGACTTTTATCATCTCAGGCTTCATAGGGGCATTGACAGAGTTTTGCTGGTTTCAGGTGGAGGCTGCTGCTGTACTTGTATGTGAAGTGAGTTGCAAAAGCAGCAGGTGATGTGGTCAGTCTAACAGGAGAATTTAATTTATTTTGATTTTGTTTGGCCAGATAGTGTCGTTTGGAATTCAGTGTTTTCAGCATGACAAAAGTACCATCAAATTCAGAATCAGTAGCCCACAGGACACTGAAAAGTTTTCTAAAAAGGAGGTGTCAGAAGGGGACAAAGTCAAGTAATAAAATCAATATCAATTTTTATTTAAATGAAATGTAGTAGGATAGTAAATTGTTCTAATCTTTGAGTGTAGAGATAAATTACCTTCAGCCTTTTTGTAGAACCTGTGGCCCTGACTGCTTCAATTTAAAGTGTTGTTGTTATTATTATTTACAATAATGTATGTAGTTATTATAATATACATAAATATGTGTGTATATATATGTGTAATAACAACACTGTGTGTGTATATACTTATATATATACATATATGAAAACATATCTTTAAATATGATATTTTGAAGAGATTCTGAATGTTAGGGTCACTTTGGTGATTCTTAAGGCTCAGCAGAGAGTATAACAAGACAGCTAATTACAGAGATTTTAGAAACAAGTGCTAGAAAGGTCAAATCCTGTGTAGTATCTTTTTTTCCTCCATAAATAAGAAAACCAGTAGAGTGGAAGATGGTTGCATGACTTCCTTCAGAAGTAATTACTGTCAAAATTATGCTTTCTGAGAAGGCTGGCGAGTCACAATGGCATTTTTACATTTTGAATGTAGGAATGTACAGTGGATACAGAAAGATTGAATTGTTCTGGGCATACCTTTGACAGTACAGGTAGATGAACTGTCACTTTACCTGCAAAAGTGAATTACCAAAACATGCTCTGTGTGTCAGAATTATCTTTGTGATCTAAATGTTTAGAGACCTTTCTGCTTTTCCACTTCCACGGTTTACAGGGAAAGTGAACAAAAAAATCCCCTTGAAAACACTGAATTTAAGGTACTGACTAAACAAAACAGGGAATGAGGGCTGTAACTTTATAGTAGTCAGTGAAATTGTCAACCACTCATTAAGCACAGTATTGATTTTAGAAGAATAAGGGATTCTAAATGGGAAATATTTTGAGTGGATTCATGTATCTGAATTCATCACTAGGTTTCTTTTTTAATCCTGAGAAAATTACAGAAAGAACCACTAGAGATGCTTGAAAAATTTTCATTTAACTCTTCAATCTTAGAATTTCCTCTACATGCTTAAGAGAAGAAGCTATATTTTCTATGGTAAACTGCAGTAAAACTAGTATTTTTAAACTATTATTTCTGTTTTCAAAACTGTCTTAAATTCTGAATATAAACTTCCAGCACTTGGAAGTTTATTCCCTCCTTGTCTTTCTCTCTACTCTTTTCTCCAAAAGAAAGGTGTGCGTATTTTGAGTTGGTGCAGAGCTGCTCTCATTTCAATCCCTGGAGCCCAGTTTTTCCCACAAAGCTATCTTTTTCTTGTCTGGTGTGTGTGTCAGTCTCAGCAAGCTGAAATGGCCCTGTAGGTATAAACTCAGAATTTTACATTTTACTGAAGGAGGTTCTTTAATAGCTGCTGAGTCACATTCTAAAATACATCAGGAAAAAATTTCTGATTTTATATTTTGTTTTGAAAAAAACAATCCTGGATGGTAGGCAGCAATGAAATATATAAAGGGCTGGAAGGAAGACTGTGGAGTAAGCATACATCTCAGAGGTAAGGAGGACATGGCTTAAGTGTTCATACCAAAAGGACTTGCCTTTCCAAATTAAGAGATTGTGAAAACTTCTGGTTTGCATTTGAATATTTATAATGATCTAATTTTAGCTTGTCCCAGGAAATGAAAAAAGAAAGAGCAGTGAACCTGCTATTTAATGTCAGTAAATTCCCGGCTGTCATAATATCATCTATTTTTGTTAGAGATGCTACAAAAATAGTTCATTAGAGAAAAAAGAAACGTGACAGGTCTGACCTGACCTACCTGATTAATTCAAGGTTATACTTAATGCACAACTTGCATAAATTGTACTATTTTAATTTTAGTGATAAGCTAGAGGAGTATTGGAGTGATTTGAATTACCTGTTGGCATAACACCCTTATGCATGGTTTGATTTCAGTAATAATATTTCAGCATATGCTGTTAAGAGTTAGAGCAAAACAATAGCTGCTGGCTTCACTAGGTTCGATGGGTGGGTGTTCTTTTCACTGAGTAGAGTCAGGTTATTTTCTCACTGAAGTATAGAATACTTCTGCATTCTTGTTTAAAGATAGAGAGGAAGCAGTTGACATCTGAGAATTGCAGACCTTTACACAACACATAACACACTTGGTAGGGAAAGCAAGAGTACTGGAAAGAATATTTCACACTCTTAATAGGATATCTGGCTGCGTAGACTCATTCAGGCCATGGAAGTTGCTTTCAGAATGCTCTTGCTCTGATTGAAAGCTGCCAACTTTAAATGTATGCATTTTCCACACCTTGAACTATTTCCTGGTGCAAATGATGCAAACGAGTGAAAGGCAGGAGTTTGTGCTGCTGGGCGCACAGTGACGACGTTTTGCTCCGGAATAGACTGGGACCCCAGAAGCTGAGCAGCTCAAGATCCGGGTATTACGTGGTGTGTTGTATTTTTACAGGTGCCTCTGATTAACGAACTTGAATCTGCAATGCACCAGCTGTACAAACAGCGAGCTTCCCGCCTTGTCCAAAGACGACAAGATGATATTAAAGATGAATCTTCGGAGTTTTCAAGCCATTCAAGTCAGTCCATCTTGAAGGTTTTTATTATTCATTAAACAACCTTGTTTACTTAGTATGACTTAATTGAAATGTAAATGTTTAATGTATGACTGTCTTATTAAAGTTTATATTCTTACTCTTGAGATGAGTAGAAGCAAGTTTAGATTAAAGTTCTCTCATCTGTTTTGTTTTAAACTCCAAAACACTCTGACTTCTTCTCTCCTTTCTATTTCTCTTAACTATATTTTCTCCTTCCTAGCACTAAAAATGTATGCATGGTGACAGTGGAAGTAGTGGTAGTATGTGACTCCCCATTTTCTTCTTACATCAGGACTTTTAAAAAATTTACTTTAACCTTCCTGAATCTATAAATATCATTTAACATGTACAATTAACTGTATAAAGCCACGAAGCACTGGGCTAGACTTCTGTCTAATGTTCTGTTTTGTAGCCAGCAGAAGTATTTAATTTCAGACACTTAATTGGTAAATTAAAGAACTGGAAGACTAATCAGACTAATACAGTGACCCTATATGAAGTACAGCTAAAGAATAACCAGTTAAAGTCCCTGCTTACTGTGAATTTGTGGATGGAGGAGTCTCACTGAGGAGGTTTCTTACGGTGATTACTCTTCAGTATGTAAAACTCTACAAAAGCATAAATGTTAACTTGGATAGAAACATATGTTTCTTGGAGGAGGTTTTATTCAGCATATTAAATCAGTGGATGAAATATCCTGTTAATAGGAGTCCTCTTTATGCTTCAGAGAGCTTCCCATTTTTAAAAATGGCTTTCTGTTGCTGATGTAAAATCCTATAATCAATGCCATTTCCTTGTTCTGCCACAGTTGTCAGAGATGAAATCTTAGTACCAGTAGCTAGAACTCACCGGAGATGATGAAGTGTTAAAGTGTCAGAGTTGGTCATTCCTTTGTAGAGTGGTCAGCATACGTATTCTTTTTAGGACTGTATTTGGAGTTCTAGGCATCACATGGCCTTGCAGTTTTATAATGAAAATGCTGTTGTGAGAACTAGAAACCTGTTTGCTAAAAGAAGCTTAGAATGGATTATTTTATACCGAAATTTAATGATAGGATGGGAATAGTTATCATTACTGAGGCTGGGTTTTACAGAGAGATCTTATTTAGTATCTGAAAGCTTAGAGAAGGCTCTTAGTAGTTCAGGTATTGAATTGGAATACTGACATAGATCGTCATTAATACTTTAAATGATGAATTTGTAAATAGATTTGTCAGAACATGTAAACTTAGTCTGGAAGTTTGGATAGGCTGTTGTTTAAATGTTAATGTTTATACTTTAATGGGTGGACTTGAGCAGTGGCTAGCATTCAGTCTGCTGTTTAAAATTTACCTGGAAAGGAGGAACTGGAAACATTCCTGCCTGCTATCTGCTGTTTTAGCTATGTTGTTTTCTATAGCCAGGAACATAGGTAAGCAGAGCTTGAAAAGAGGAAGGAAGATGGTTTATCTTTCTGTAGATGTTGACGTGTTTTAAACTTCAGGCAATCTAAAGCATATAAACTTAGAAACACTGTGATTAGAACTCTGAAATAACATATATTCTTGCCCCAGTCACTCTTGTCTGCTTTTTTTTTTGGTTAGTTTTCTTCTCAAAAATTATATGGTGAACGTGTTTATGTAAGGAGCCCTTTTTACGTGGACATTCCATTTAAGCTATTTCTCTTAAAACTGTTGACTTTTATGTAGTTCGACACTGCTGTGAGAGGGATAAGAGCGAGTTATAGTGAAAGCTATTTGACATTTCAGTGGAAGTTTTTCCAAACTCCACTGCTTTCTGTTTTAACTTCTACACTTGGTGAATTCAGGCTTCTGGAGGCCGTTGTTTTGTTTTATTTTGTTTTGTTTTTAAACTTCGACTTTCTATTTCAAATTACACTTAGCTTAAAAATGGGTAAAAGGCTCTTATGAAACTGCCTACAGCACATTTATAGAATCATAAATAAGCATTTTAATTTTCATCGATGTAATTTTACAGATAAAGCACTGATGGCACCAAATCTTGATTCTTTTGGGCGAGACAGAGTGATCTATCAAGAGCAAGTCAAGCGTCGAACTGCAGAAAGAGAGGCTAGAAGGTAGAGAATGAGATTTCTTGTCCCTTTAGGAGTCTTTGCTTGCAAGATACAACTGTCTGGTGTGACATACTAACATGGCAGTGTTTACCTCTTCCCTGCAAAGGGAAGAAAACACTTCAGCTGGTATCCTGAGCAGGGGTATTCTTATATATCCCAGTTTATCATGCAAGTGTGCAAAACATTCCATGATACTGATATAAAATCACTAAAAGAAAGCATAGTAAATACATTCCATATCTATATAGTCTCTGCTGGTTTTGTTTCTTTTCATTGTTTGAGGCAGCAACATAGTGGAATGCCTGAGGTGGTGGCATAGTAAAAGTTCTTTTCAGCTTGACTTTCCTAGAACTAAAAGGACAAACCTAAGTGGATATATTCATTGTATAGGTGGTGAAAACAGCTGATTTCTCTTGCTTTAGTATAGCTGGTTTATACAGGTGATAGCTGGTTTATATTGCTGCTCCTTTCCAGAGCTCGCCGTAGACAAGCGAGAGAGCAAACTGGGAAGATGGCAGATCACCTTGAAGGCCTTTCCAGCGATGACGAAGAAACTTCAACAGATATCACAAACTTCAATTTGGAGCGAGGTTAGAAAAGCTACCCAAGCTTTATCATAGAATCACAGAATTGTCTGGGTGGGAAGGGACCTTAAAGTCCACCCAGTTCCAACCCCCTGCCATGGGCAGGAGCACCTTCCACTAGACCCGGTTGCTCCAAGCCCCATCCAGCCTGGCCTTCAACACTTCCAGGCATGGGGTAGCTACAGCTTCTCTGGGCAACCTGTTCCGGGGCCTCACCACCCTCATAGGGAAGAATTTCTTCCCAGTATCCCATCTAACCCTGCCCTCTGTCAGTGGGAAGCCATTCCCCCTTGTCCTGTCACTCCAGGCCCTTGTAAATAGTCCCTCTCCATCTTGTAGCCTCCCTTCAGGTACTCTAAGGCCACAGTTAAGTCACCCTTAAGCCTCTTTTCCAGGCTGAGCAATCCCAGTTCTCTTCTGTAACAAAATACCAAATATTTGACAGGAAAAAATAATTGATCCAAATGCAACCCTATTTATATACTTCACCATATATTGGAAGAAGTTTGGGAACTTGATTCCTGGATCATCAGTGTGACCACAGTAGTCTCTATCACCAACTTCTTGTGTGTCTTGCAGCTGACTGAATAGCCCATCCTTAGTGAGGTTCTTTTTATTTAATTCAAACATGCTTTTGCTGGCAAGCAGTAAGCTTTTGGACATCAGTAAGTCTTCCTTCCAGTTTGTGAAATAGCTTAACATTCTTGAAATAGTGCTTGTCTTACTTGTGAAATTTTGAAAACCTCACTGCTTTAAAAATCTTTTTTTGGTTCATGGCAAATATTTAGTGGAGTTGTGAATAAGCTTCTAGAAACGCAATGACAAAAATTTTGTTGAGTCTTCTTGCAGCCTGGCCAAGTTCGCAAATGATAGAAAACAATGTTGAATACAAACACTGTAGAAAAATCTTGTTGTACAATTAGCATTTGCTCTGATTAAAGAAAATCATGTTAGAAGAAGTGAGGAGGAGGAGAGCAGCAAGGATCACATACAGAAAATTGCTAGTGTTGCATTCAAGGAGGGATTGTTTGGTTTTGGTCTCTTCAAGTGGGAGAACAATATCAATGTTTCACAGTATGAGAGCTAGGGACCATGAAATTAAGTGATAGGATAGGTTTAAAATAAAGAGGTCACTTCCCACAGAGAAGGTAATAAATGGCAAAGTCATTGCTGCAGGTGGTTGTGGAGACCTGAAGTATGAGCAGATTAGAAAAGCAGTTAGATGAACTGTCTAGCTGTTAGGTCCTTTGCAAGTGCAGACAGTTTCCACACCTTTAGCTGCTGTCTGATTTACTGCAATTTTATGATTACACTGATTTACTGCATACAGGGAGAGCTCTTGGATAAACAGAACAACTGTTCAGGGTTGTTAGGTGCTATAATTAACTTTGCTAAATTAAGTTATCTAGATTAAAATCTCAGTGGGGCTGAATTGTGCTTGGTAACTTGGCAGTGTATGTGTGCAAAAGCATTTTGTAGAAACTTCTTCAGTTTCTGAATAAGCATAGTATTTGTAAAGCCTTTTTGCTATTGTTTGTAGCTCTCATGTTAGTCCAGAAACAGCAGTGGAACAGAAGAGTGCACTTTGGACCTGCTAACTTTATATGTAGTGTCTTTTCTTAATCCCAGTATGAAAAGTGTGGTTATATGACATAATCTGTTCCTCAGCCCAGTCTCTGCCTGCTATGTGTACTAGTTGTGTTCGTTGTGTATGGGTTACTACTGTAACCAAATATTTACAACTGTCACTGCGGCAAATACGACTGATTAAAATGAAACTAACCCTGAGAAGTAGAAAAGATGAAGGGAAAATAATAAATGGAGAAAAAGGTCTGGACTGCATAGAATACTGGTACTGTAAATACAAAAAAAAAATAGAAAAGAAGGTGCTAGAGGATTGTAATCACTGCCCAGTGCTAACAGGCATGTTCTGGGCAGCATTTTAGCATGGTGTCTGCCAGGACCCACCCTATCTGAACTGCCAATTCAGTTGGCTTATCTGAGATGCCCTCCTGTATTTGCACTTGGATTATCAAAGATGTAGAATAATCTGGGTTGGAAGGGGCCTGGAGATCAGCTGTTTGAAACTCCAATGCAAAGCAAGGCCAGCTTTGAAGTTAGATCCACTCTGAATACAACCCAATACGTCACCAATCCTAACTATGTCTGGTTAAAATCCTTCCATGAAATGTTTAAAGTAAGACCTGTGATAAAACAGTCTATTGGAGAGTACTTAGGTGCTCCTGTTTTTATAGCTTTGTGTGTTTGAGGCAGGAGTAACAGAACTTCTAAAGGTGATGGGGTTTATTTTGTGGGTTTGTTTATGGGAGTTAGCTTATGCCAGTGAGCATCAAAGAATGTCTTGAAAGAGGCATTACAAGGAGTAGGTGATTAACTTTTTGTTCCTCTTCTCCACTGCTAGATCGTATATTGAAAGAATCCAGCAAAGTTTTCGAAGATGTTTTGGAAAGCTTTTACTCAATTGATTGCATTAAGTCCCAGTTTGAAGCTTGGCGCTCCAAGTACTTTGCTTCTTATAAGGATGCTTATATTGGCCTCTGTTTACCAAAGTTGTTTAACCCTTTAATCAGACTTCAGCTGCTTACCTGGACTCCTTTGGAGGTAAGCTCCTCTGCAAGCAGCTTCTACCTTAGCTGCTACATGGTGGTTCTTTCACACTTGCACAGAGCAAAGTAAATTGCACCTTTGATGTGTGCTTCTCCTAAAGGTGTGTTCTAGGGATAAAGTTTCAAATGGGCACCTGTCTTGGGGCAGTTTTTCTGGAGAGTGCCTTGACTGGTTGATCCTCTATGTTCCCAGCAGGCCAGAGTTCAATTTGGCACATTTGCCAGTTCCTTCTCAGGGACCAGTGTAGACCAACAGGTCTGCAACTGCCCATGGTAGTGGGTTGGAACTAGGTGATCTTTAAGGTTCCTTCCAACCCATTGTATGGTTCTATGAAAATACATTTAGTTTTTAAAATACTTCAGGGAAAATTGTGACTCTAGATAATGCTGTTTCATCAGAAGTGGAACTAAGAAGCTTGTTCTTCTGTGGAATTGCAACCTGTGTCTCTAGGTTATGTATGTGTCTCTCACCTTCACCTCCATACTGTGTAAAATTCTGGCTGGCAATTTCCAAGTCTTTCTCGTAGTACTCACTGCCCAGTTATTAGGTAGGGAATATGGGAAAAGCAGGACAGCACTGTGGCAGCCCAGTATCCCTGGCACACATTCATTGTCCAGCCTGCATATGTGTGCTTTCATGAGATGCCACAAGGACAAACAGTTCAGGTAGCTTTTGGCTCCCTCTCTCTTCCTCCTTTTTTCAGAAATGCTTTTTTTTTCCCTTAACTACTAAGAGAATATCTGCAGAAGGGGATTTTCTGTCACCTCTTCTCCGAGTGCAGAGGAGAGGGACGCATGACTTCTCTTCAGAGAAAGTTCACAGTATTAAAGTAATTTTATTAATTTGGTGTTTGACTTCATTAATCAAACAAGGAAAAATCTAAGAAAGATGCCCTCATTAAATTTAAAACAGTTTTTGTACATTCTCCCTTCCCCCATGTTATTTCTCTGAGTTTTCAGGTTGACAAAACAAAGCTCATGTTAGTGGGAGACATGATACAGAATTGTCAAGTCTAACTGTATTCACTACTCTCTGTTACTGATCCTGGTAAGCATTTTGTTAAGTTAGAAAAATTACAAGGTGCTCATAAAGAGAGGTTTTAAATCTAGAAGGCATAATTTTATAGTGCAGCACAATCGAGCTGTACTTCTGATTTATACCCTAATCTATAGGCTTTTGTTTGGCTCAAGTGTAAGTAGAATTTAAAATCTGTGGGGCAACAACTGCTAAAAAATCAGTCTTACTTCAGCCATTTTCTCTCTTCTTTACATCTAGTGGCTGTGCTGGTAGAATGAATTGGTTCGTTTGGCAAGAGTGTTTTAAAGCTGTTTTTGTGAGTGTATTGTACTTGCATACATAATACTTTTTCTATGTGTTGACTTCAAATCTTTGTTTAGGAATCTAACCCCAATTCTTTTTTTATTAGGGCAAGTGTCGAGATTTTGAAACAATGTTATGGTTTGAGTCATTGCTGTTTTATGGCTGTGAAGAGCAGGAGCAGGTGAAAGATGATGCTGATATTTCACTATTGCCTACCATTGTAGAGAGAGTTGTTCTTCCTAAATTAACAGGTATAGGCTTAGAAAATGGGAGGGAAGGGGTTGTGGAGTCTGACGCTTGTTTGTGCTGTCACATTTTACTGTTCCGTAAATAATTGCATGGATGTCTCAGTATCTGTATTTGAGTGTTTGTAAAATGGAGTAATTCTTTAATCTCTTACAGTAATTTCTGAAAATATCTGGGATCCCTTTTCTACCACACAGACATCTAGAATGGTAGCAATTGTACAGAAACTAATAGATGGATACCCCTCAGTGGTGAATGCAGAAAACAAAAATACACAAGTAAGTAGTTGGTTTTTTTCTTAAATATGTTGCATAAGTTAAGGAATTTGAATACATTTTTAATACCTTATGTTGGGAAATACAGCAAGAAAAAGAATTTTTAAATTATTTGATGCTCTGCAGTCTGATTTTGGAGAGTAAAATAGGGTGATGAATTAAAAGAAGAAACTCAGTGGAGCCTCCCCAAAATAGATACTAGAGATAAAAAGATACACCAGATGCACTAAGACTTGTTGATCTCCAGTTTTGCTGTAAAGGTTGGCAACAAGTACTCCGGCTTTTCTTTTTAAGATCTTTGCAGCCTTTTCAAATGTATTGCCTGGAAAGTGGATTGTTTTACTTGCCTTCTGTGAATATAGGAACCAATATTAGGAGTTCGGGTTTTAATTGAAAGTGTCAAATTTCAGTTATTTTAATTATTACAGACTTCTTTAAGACTATTTGTGTGCTCAGATAAGTATCTTTGTTTACTGTTATGGTCACAAGTGTTTTTTGTTGCTTTAAAAATCAGTTTCTGAGTGTTTAACTACTAAGCAGTGCATTGGACATTTAAAAAAAAATTATCTGTTTCAGATGCTTTTAAAGGCATTGTTGCTACGAATGAGGAGAACGCTAGATGATGATGTATTCATGCCCTTGTATCCAAAAAAGTAAGTTTACTTTCAACTATGGTGCTAGACCTTTCTTAGCAAGTCACTGTCTTCTGTCCATAGTTAAGAGGGGTTTTTCCCAGTGTGGTTCAGTGCCTGGGTACAGGAGATCTTCTGTCATCCTTCTGGGAGCATTTAGCAAAGACAAGGATGGAAGGGAATATTTATGGAAATGAACTATGTTGGAAGGAAAAAGCTAGCAAATTCAAGACAGAGGTGTGGTCTTGGTTGCTCATTAAAGAAATTTCTTACTTTACAGCATCTTAGAAAACAAGAACTCTGGTCCATATTTGTTTTTCCAACGTCAGTTTTGGTCCTCTGTTAAGGTAAGTCAGTAAATATGTCCAGTAAATCTTTGGTCTAAGACAGTGTCGCAATAAAATCCTCCTCAAATTTGTGGAAAACGGTAGATGGAAACTGCTTCAACTTCATTTGCAAAAACTCTAATCCCAGATTCTTAGTCTTTAATAATGCACTCTGCCCTCTTCACGGCATGTCCGGTCACTAGTGGTGTCCCCCAGGGCTCAGTTTTGGGCGCAGTCCTGTTTTATATCCTTATTGATGATGAGGGGATCAAGTGCACCCCTGTAAATTTGTGGACGACACCTGTTGGGCAGAAGTGTTGACCTGCTGGAGGGCAGGAAGGCTCTGCAGAGGGACCTGGATTGATGAGGCCAGTGGGATGAGGGTCAACAAGGCCAAGTGCTGAGTCCTTACACTTTGTACACAGTAACCCCAGAGCTGCAGGCTGGGGCCTGAGTGGCTGGAAAGATGCTGGGCAGGAAAGGCCCTGGGAGTGCAGGTCAACAGTAGCTGAATGCGAGCCAGGTGTGGCAAGGTGGCAAGAAGGCCAAGGGCACCTGGCCTGTACCAGCAGTGGTGTGTCCAGAAGGACCAGCGCAGTGATTGTCCCTCTGTGCTGGGCACTGGTGAGGCCACACCTCAAATGCTGTGTCCAGATCTGAGCCACTCAGTTCAGGAAGGACATTGAGGGGCTGGAGCATGTCCAGAGATGGGAGCGGAGCTGGGAAGGGTCTAGAGGGTAAGTCCTGTGAGGAGCAGCTGAGGGAGTTGGGGTTGTTTAGCCTGGAGAGAGGAGGCAGTGAGGGGGTGACACCTTATCACTACCTGACAGTGGGTTGTGGCCAAGTGGGGTCAGGCTCTGCTCCCAAGCAATCAGTAACAGGATGAGAGGAAATGTCTTCAAGCTGTGCCAGGAGAGCTTCGGGATGGACATCGGGAAGAATTTTTTCACAGAAAGGATAATTAACCATGGAAATGGACTGCCTAGTGAGGTGGTGGAGTCACATCCCTGGAGGTGTTTAAGAACTTGGACTTGCCATATTCTGGTCAAGTTGACGAGGTGGTATTTGGTCAAAGAGTGGACTTGATATCAGAGGTCTTTTCCAACCTAATTGGTTTTGTAGTTGAAAAGGTTGTCAAGTGGAAGCACCATCATTTAATCTTGAATGTTATAGGGTCACTTATCTTAGTCGCCCCAGGTTTTTTATATCCTTGTGTTTGTCAGAATAAAATAGACTACTTTTGGGGAATGGGAGAGCTCAAAGTTTGGCTATCGTAGTTTATGTCCAATAAACTGTGAAGAAAGGTAACTCCCAGCTAAATAGAAAAGTAGAGACTGATGTTGATTGAACAACTGCTCTCTGTGATCACACAAACAGAACTCTTCTCTGGAATTTTCTGTTTAAATTGCAGCAACAAGGGAGGCTGTATTCTGGTTAGGTTTGCAAAACATTTTAAAGTATTAAATATTTTAAAGTGTTTGATGTGTTTGATCAACTCTCTGATTTCAGTACATTTTGGAATAGTTATTTTCCCTGTGTTGTATTTTCAGTTATTGGGAAACTTTCTCCAGTGGTATGGAATCCTTTCAAACAAAACTCTTCAGGAGCTGTCCATAGATGGGTTGCTAAATAGATATATTCTTATGGCTTTTCAAAACTCGGAGTATGGAGAGGACAGCATTAAGAAAGCTCAAAGTGTAAGTAAAATCAAGCAATGTTTAAAGTAATGGATTTCAACTGAAAGGAAAATATAGTTCAAACCTGACATTGCCTATGAAGTCTTGGCTTTGATACCTCAAAAGTTGTACTGTCAGTGAAAAATAGATTTTTTTTTTTTTTTTATTAGTATACAGACTGAAGAGAGCCTACTCTGGCTTATGCCTGTAGATGGATTAAGTATACTGTGGGTTTCAGTGCTTTACTGCTTGGATTTTGGTGTGGGTTTTTTTGTAGTTTTCTCATTCTTTCACTCAGTTGGGCCTTGTCACTGCAGTCTTACTAGGTAGACTTCACAAGTAGTTTTACATAGCTTTTAAAAACTTTATTATGTTGCGTATAACTTCCACTTTCCCCTTTTTCGTAGGTAATTGCTTGCTTCCCTAAACAGTGGTTCACTAATCTAACAGGAGACAAGACTATTTCGCAGCTAGAAAACTTCTGTAGATACCTTGTTCACCTGGCTGATACAATTTACAGAAACAGCATTGGTTGCTCTGATGTAGAGAAGAGAAATGCAAGGTAACTTATTTTGAGTTAAAGCAGTTGCAGTTCTTGTCATTTGTTTTATTTTGCCAATGCATTTAAACATGGGTAACTCTCTCCATCCTGCTGTATGTCTTTGGAAACTTCTTTGAATTCACATGTTAGAATGGATATTTTTAAGGTGTCTAAAAATAGCAACTGCTGGAAATACTGAAATGTCGATAATATATTTTACAGTACTGCATAGTGTCCTGGATTCTTAAGGGGGTTTATAAAAAGTACGGGAAAGAGCTTTTTATATGAGCAGATACTGTCAGGACAAGAGGGAGTGGCTTTAAACCTGAAGGAGGAGATATTTAGTTTAGATACTGGGAAGGAATTCTTGGCTGTGAAGGTAGTGAGGCCCTGGCACAAGTTGCCACGAGAAGCTTCCTGTCCCTAGAAATGCTATGGGCCAGGTTGGATGGAGCTCTGAGCAACCTGGTCTGCTGAAAGGTGTCCCTGTCCATGGCAGGGCATTGAGACAACCTTTCAGGTACCTTCCAAACCTCAAAGCATTCTATGATTCTGCCAAATTCTGTAGCTACCATGTTTGGACTGTTTCACCTTGTGAGCCTGTTGCTGATTCCTGTATAGTGGCTTCTAAATTGCAAACTATCTTTTGTATACAGTTCAAAAGTTGTGACTATTTACACAACCAACTAGGTGAACCTATTTTGCCCGAGATCCAAGAGTAATTTTACTTGAATCAAGCGATCAGCTTAGTTAAAGGTTTGCATGAGGCGTGTTACTGCTGGCCAAGTAACCTGACATGCTATGGAAACAGCAACAGCACAGGAATGAACAGTCTTCCAGTCTTGGTACAGTCCTGTGTTTCAGTGGGATTTAAATTTATTTAACTTTTTGAACTCTATTCTTTTGGTGGTGTGTTCTTAAATTTCAAAGAACTTTCTTCACCAGGTGAAATGATAGCTTGGTAAAAATTTTTGTTGGAAGAGAAACATCCAATTACCCTTGTTTTCATAGCAGGTTCTAATTTGATTTCTATCTTCTGTTCTGCTTTTTCCCAGCATTTAACAAATCTGTTGCCATTACCCTCATTAAGCAAATATAATAAATCTGCAACAGGAATATGAAATATATGGCTCCATAATGTAGTCTTCTGTTGGAAAATTAATCCATGTAATTGCTTGTTCTGTTTCTGTATTGACTTCTCCTGCCTCTTTTTTAGGGAGCACATCAAACAGATCATAAAGCTTCTAGCAAGTATCCGAGCCCTGGATCATGCCATTACTGTTGCAAATGATCACAATGTAAAAGAGTTCAAGATTCTAATAGAAGGAAAATAGACTTTTCTCACAACTCATTTTGAGCTTTAAAACCATTCCTGGTGTGTAATTTATGTACATATGTAAAGTTTCTTAAACTGTAAAGTATTGATCTTTGTTTTAATACAAAGTGCATTCTTATATACAGCATCCTTAAAAATAAAAATCATTGACTTCCTTGAAAACAAAAATGGAATCCCAAGGTTGTCATCTTTCCAGAAACCAGATTTTCCCTCAAGGTTCTCAAAATCGTGTTTACAAAAATACTTTTTGCCCATGATCAGTGGTCATCTACTCCTGTTAGTTGTTCCATGGTTAACTGGAATGTGTATAATAGATTCTGTGTAATACAATGTATGCCTATATTTATACCATGTTGCTTTCACACTGGATATAGAGATGTTGTACTGTCACAATAAGCTTTTCATTTGCTAAAAAATACTTATTTTGACAATAAAATGATCGTATTATTGGTCAAAAGGGCTGGTAAAACGTCCAAATATGTGAAAAGTCACAAGTTGAAGAGTAGGGACACATTGAAGTGGATCCTGACCTTTCAAAAGCAGCTGTGCACTTCAAGTGGAGTAGCTAAAAAGTGATTTGCATTCAAAATATGGAACTCTTTAAGACTATTCTTCAAAAGGAAGATCTGGGTCAATGGTGAATTTTTTTTTATGCAGGCAAACACTGAGAATTTGTGATTATTGTGCATGTGTAGGTGGTGACATTTCCTAAGCTCCAAATACCTTTCATTTTGCAGGAGTAATGGTTTACCTCTGAATTCTGGAGCCTACTTACTTTTCTAAGTTGCTTAAGTTGTGTCAGGATTTGGGGGGTGGGGGTATTGAGTTTGGTTTTTGTTTGCTTTGGTTTTTTGGTTTTGTTTTATAATGTCATTCATGGAACCTGTTTCTTCAGGTTAGTGTGGCTGAAGATACGGAGCAAAATGAAGGTGAAAAAACCTTTGAAGTATTTATATTGTAGTAAATACTCAAATGTTATGCTTCCCACTAAATGTCGTCTAAGTATAGTCCTAAAAAACCCAAGGCATTTAATTTAAGTGTAAGTGAAAAACCAGTTCAAAAATCTGTTGATATACATCGAAACACTAGTGACTTGTTCTTGGGGTCCAAGGCAGGTGGACAGCTGTAATAGCCTTGGGTTAAGAGCTATTCTCCATGTGTGCCCAACCTTTTTTTTAGGGAAACTGTAGCAATTAATTTGCATACTGAATAATATTTATGCTTATGTCATGTGGTATAAATGAGTATATTAAAAACATACCATTTGTAACATGCACGCTTCCTTGGGACAGTGGATAGTTGTTTTTTTGAACAGTTGGGATTGATAGAGCACACTCAGAAATACCTGCTTTTAAAAATTGCTTCAATAAACTCATCTGTCAAGGAGCTGTTGCAGTGCCACTTGGTAAGCTTTGTTCCTTTAGGAAGGGAGTGAAGGAAAGGGTGTGGGTGCTGGTTCTGGTTGACTATTCCAATATGTCAAAAAAATTATGTTTCAAAGCTGGATTTCTAGAGTGAACACAATAGGATAAACACTGGAATTCACATACCTACATAAATCATAGTTTAGATATTTGAAATACTATTGCAGTTGTATTTGCATGATTTAATAGTGACAGATTTGATCTTTCTGTGCTAAAAATGTTACTGATTTCAGTATCTTGAAGAGGACCTGAAGAGAGACTGTAAGAGCTGGAGAGAGACATTGGACAAGGGCTGGGAGTGACAGGTAAGTGTCAAGTGGAGCTGAGGGAGCCATCACAGTTCGCTTTGTGATTGACACTGTTGCTGTTACTGGTTTCTGTTCTCATTGCTGTTTTCTAGTAAACTGTTCCCATCTCAAGGCATGATCTTCACCTTTTGGTCCCCCAGATCTCCTGCCCTGAGGAGGGGGAGAAGTCAGCAAGTAGCTCATAGTTTGGAGTGGTTTCAGTGGGAGCAGTAAATCTGAAAGTACCATTCCTAAACCAAAACAGCCTTACTTGGCTCCCAGTGTTGGGCACAATGAGGGCACAACCCACAAACAAGTGGGTTGGAAGCAAACTTGATCTCAGCATTTGCT
>VWPU01022490.1:0-54415 GCA_013398955.1 Callaeas wilsoni | reverse complement strand
TTCTTCTGCCACAAAGGTGGTGACATCTTACACCACTTGGACATGACTTACCAAAAGATGCCTGTGACCCTCCTGGAGACAGCAAGGATGGATGAAAAGAAGGCACTTCTGCCATCAGCTTTTAAGCTGCACTTCTCCCTGAGATCATGATATGGCTGAACAGGTTTCCTAATTTATGTCTTGTCAGAATCAGAAGAGAAATCTAAGCAAATACAAATAAATTATGGCCAGCACACTTATCTGGCCTGTGAGCTGTTAATGATTTTCTGTTGTTCTGTTATATTCATTCCTCCATGAGGTGCTTTTGTGGTGTTACAACAGAGCCTCCCTGTTCTGTGCTACTGCAGCCCAGCCTCTTCAGTGCATTTATATAATTCGTATCAGTAAAATTTTCATGTGTGCTAATACATGAGACAGCCAGAGATAAGAAAGAAAGTTTGCTCAGGGGGAGGAAAAAAATACCATCGGCACCAGACTTAGCTGCTTCACTTAATAGCTTTCCTGGAATACACCCATCTTGCCAATAGGAGATAGTAGCTTCAGTAAAGCCATCTCCTTCACACAACATATGGGACCGCAGAGTGTGGGGAAGATGAATTCTTAGAGCTACCTTTTGAAATGTAATAGGATCGCCTGGCTCACTCAGCCGCGCTGCCTGCTACCCGTTTAATAGCAGAAGAATGAAATGCATCTGTGTGTATCTGTTTCCGCTGGGGTTAATGCTTTTTCTGCAGCTACCAGTTTAATCACACCATGCACTGGGCTCTGCTCCCCACCGAGAGCTCCCAACCACCCCATGGCTGCTCTGTCACCAGGGCAAAAGCCCTGGGATCAACACTGCCCCAGCGGCAGATGGGCAGGGTGAAAAGCCATAGAATCCCAGAATGGTTTGGGTTGGAAGGGACCTTAAAGCCCATCTCATTCCAACCCCCTGCCATGGGAAGGGACACCTTCCCCTAGGCCAAGTCATTCAGAGCTGCATCTAACCTGGCCTTGAACACCTCCAGACATCCACAGCCTCTTTGGGTAACCTGTACCAGGGCCTCACCACCCTCACAGCAGAGAATTTCTTCCTAACATCTGATCTAAATCTGCCCTCTGACAATTTAAAGCCATTACTCCTTGTACAGCCTTCTAGTTCCTACCTTCCCTTCTTTCTTAGAGATACCTGGCCAGGACACAGAACTGGGTGACCCCCCCAAAAGAAAAGCAGCATCCATGGGAGGACACACAGCTCTGGGCCCCTGTCCCCTCCTCAGCTCTGACACTCCAGGCTTTTCTCTCCTCACTTGCAGCGGCCCTGGATGTGGGGTCCCCTCTGTCCTGCTCCTTCCTCTCTGTTCAAGTCCCCCACCAAATATCACTCTCCTCTCTTGTGAGTTTTTTTCTCTCTTTTCTGATCTCTTCCCTCTCTCTATCAGTTTTCTCCCCCTTCACATGTTTCCTTCTCTCCCTTCCACTGTTATTTTTCCACCGTTCTTCCCTCCTACCTCACCCATAACATCCCCTTCCAAACTTCACCCCAAGGCATTTTTTCTCACTGGAACTCTTCTGCAGGAAAGAATGACTGGGCTCATAAAACACAGCTAAGTCTCTGCTTAGGCACATCTTTCCGCTTTCCCTTTCCTCTGCCTCTCTTGCCTGCACACTGCAAGCTGTGGGGGCAGAGAGATGATTTTCCTGCATATCTGCTGGCACACACTGCACACTGTTGTTCTGCTGAGCTGTGAACCTCCCCAGCGCTGTAGTAAAATCAAGTGGCTTAGACAAGGGATACGGTGGATATATTTGCCTTGTTTCTTGGAAACCTGAAAGCCAAAAACCTGTTTAGTAGAAAATGGTTGGACATTTTTGCACTGGGAGCCGGAGGAGGGAAGAACTTTCAGCCAAAAAAATATCAGTTTTCTACTTGAAAATGGAAATGTAACTAAAGCAAATACTAATAAAAATGTGCAACTCACAATGCACTTTCCATCTCGATGGAAGAATTTCCAGCAGCCTTAGCACAGTATTTTCTATAACTTATCATGTATCATGCTTATTCTGTGTGGATTATCTATGTACGAAAAGAAAATCTTTTGTGGCTTTCTCTTGGTATGAAAGATTTTTATAAGATTAGTCACCATCGTCAGCCTTCCTGATTGAAAATATTTATCAGCAATCAGTAAAAGATCAAAACATGAAATGTGAGGTCCTAATAGTTATTTAGATTTCTAGTAATTGATTCTTCCAGAATATATGATTTTCATTAAGTAATAAAGCTTCATATAGTTGTTTTAAATTCTTTAAGTCCCACACTCAACCCCCCAAAAATCTTGAGAAAATCTCATTTCACAGTTTCCCATAAAACCAGGTGCAAAACAGCTGCTTTGGGCATGGAGGGATTCCTGAAGCACTTCATTGGTATCAGTAGCCAGTGAAAAACCATGAAATTGAAGGGATTTTGATAGGTACATTCCCAATCCTTCAAGAAGGTGCCATGGAGGATAGTATGGCCGAGTGTTTCCCACATTTGCAGGAAGGACATTCAGGCAGTCTGGTTTTCCAAACGCTGTGGAATATTGCAGTAATGGCTTCATTTGCCTCTGTTTCATTGCTGAAAACACCCTCAGTTTGCTCTGCAGTGCTGACATGGGTCACTGACATCCCAAAGCTCACTGAGAGCGTCCGTGGAGAAAGGAACTTTGCAGCCTTCCTTCATGACCGTCACGAAGATAAATGGCTTTGGCTGTTTTGTGTGGCTTTCCTGGGTGGCTGCTGCCTTCCCCACCCACCTTCCCCTGCATCCCCATATATTTCAACTAAGGCCTTGGGTAAGAGGGAGATTTTACCTATAACTGTATCCAAAGCCAATTAAAGACAAAATCTCTCCATAATTCATCTTCTTCAGCACTGCTTTGATTGATCACCAGGTTTCCTTCCACAGAGTTCCTGCCTTACTATGAGTCTTACTTCAAAATTATTCTCTCCAGACAGGTTCTCTAGGAGCTGTAATTTAATTTAGGTGATTCAGCCCTAGAAACATTTACCACCTATGCCCCATTCTTCCTCCACCAAACTGAGTCCTGCAGCTTCACAGGAATATCGTTTCAATGACCATATTTTCATCCACCTGGAGAATGAAAAGGGTGAGATCATGTAATGTAATAAAGCCTGTAAAATTAAACTTAAATCACTGAGGAAGCAAAAGAAGCAGCTGCAGGTTCCAGGTTGCTAGATGTTGGGGGTTTTGTTTTGGGGTTTGGTTTTTTATTAGAACTCTATTGAACTACTTCCTGTTCAGCACTGATTTAAAAATATGCTGTTCTTAACTACAGGTTAGGCATTTCAGTCACTATGTATGGCATTTGAGAAAGACATAATGATATGTGCTTAAAGGAGTCAAAACAGTGAATCAAACATTGATACTGGAAGAATGACAGTTCTTTTTTTCCACCTCTATTTAAATTATTATTTTAAAGAAGAACACTGTGCAAATTGCAACAGCTTAAGAAAGACATGTCACCTACTGGCACAAACTCTGACTCCACTGTATTGTAAAGGATGTTTTCTAGGGCCAGAGGGTAGATGGTCATTCTGGCTATAAGACTGATACCAGTGATATTCCTACTGTGAAGAAAGTATTCAGTTTTCATCATTTGCTTAAGAAAGTACCGTTCTGTTTTAACAAATGGGAACATAAATGAAGGATATTTCTGTGTGCTCCTCTTACATGAATATTTCCCAGTGTTTTTATATCTTGGTTCTCCAAGGAATAATGTTTTCAATTTCCTTCTGAAATGTAAAATAAGACCTCTGGGCTTAAGGACTCCATAAACGATAGTTCTTACTTGCTTTCTATTTAATTAGCATGAAACACATCATGTAGTCATTCAGGGATAAATCCTGACCTCTCTGGAGAGAGAAGAGAGAAAAGAATAAAGGAATTTTCTTCTTTTGTCAATAGCAAACAAACAAATGCATAAAATATATGAGGGTGAACTGGCATTTCCTGTTCCATTGAAAAGTCACCCTCTAATCAGACGGGCAGGCTGGCTGGTGACAGAGCTGATCAGCAGTTGAAGAAGGCATTTTAAATGCTGCTCCATGTGCTTTATGCCATTGGAAATCGTAGAATCATTAAATGGTTTGGGTTGGCAGGGACCTGGCAGATCATCTAGTTCAATCTCACTGGAAGTAAACCAGTTTTCAACTGCTAAACCAGAGGCATTTCCTTTCCACTGTCTATATTACCTGCATATTCCAGGTCAGCTTTTGGTTAAGAAAAGTCCACAGATGGTGAAGAATCGTTATATAATATTGTCTATAGGCAAGATGAAACCTTGGCCCAGTGCTCTCAAAACTGTCACTATTTATTGACACTTCTCACATTTTTCCACTGAGAAAGCTGCCTCTGGAAAAGCAAGCTGCGATGCTAACACAGCCCATAATTGGTTAGAGACGCACAGCTGAGCCTTCCAGCTCACAGGCTCTGGAGACCGGAGCACAGGGACTAAACCCAGGACCATTTTCCATGAGCGATTCTCCCAGCCAAAGCCATGTCCCCTCCTTTCCCAAGGAGACAACAAATTTGATGGCACAGGAGGCTTTCTTCACGGCCTGGGTTAGCCCTGAGCAGGTGAGGTTGGAAAGCAGCTTTGAGGTGCTGTTGTGAGTGGAAGGGAATACTTTAAATCCCATTATTACCCTGCCTGGGTATCTTTTGCTTTAACGCTGGGCAGCCAGAGCTCTCCGGATACCAAACAGGTTTAGCACTGACCACAAATAGGAGGCTGCTCCTCAGTCCCTGCCTTTGCAAGAGCTGCATACTGTTTTTGGCCGAGGGATTTTGGATGTTATAACCCTGACCTGCTGTTCTCCTGACTCCAAATAGCTGTTTGTGCCTGTGAAGTGCAAGGCAGGTACAGAGCCAGCCCCGTCTGCTAGCAGGCTGCATTTATTTCTCCCTGGAAAGGCTTGCACAGACTATAGATGCAGCAATAAACATCTGAAATGCCAGGAGAGATGGTCTACTAAATGCATGAGGGTAAGGACATAAATGAGTGGAACAAGCAGGTACTGGAGAAGCAAATTAGGCACTTGGCTTCCTGTAGCTAATTTAAATGGGAAATGGAAGTTGTTCCAGGTATTCAGTAAACAGGCTTGCAAATTAGCTTCCCACAGTTTCCTTATGCTGCTGTACATGCATAAAAAAACATGTACTGTGGTTCATTGCTTTAACTCACTTTGTTTCCCAAATCAGTGAATTTTTCCATTATTTTTGTTTTTTAGCATGAATGTTTTCATACCTGGTTGTGAGCAAATAGAGTAGGAGATAACTGTAAGTAAGCACTAGGCTGTTAATAACCAGGTAGCCAGATTCCTTATTTGTGAAATGTTCCTTGAGCCTGGTGTTACCAGGGGATACAAAACTGCTTTTCAGTAGCTGATATCTCCCTGTATGAGAGAGAGAGAGTGGCTCACAACAGCTTCATATCTTCATCCCTTTTTCAATTCCATATGAATTAACTGGAGGCCAGTTCAGGCTCCAGAGGAGAAGCAGAGACGGAAGAAATCTGCTTCCCAGAACCAAATCAGCTCCTGTTCATGGGGTAAAAGGGGTCCGGAAGGACACCTATTATTTAATAAGGGAAAAAATGGTGTAAACCAACCAGTTACTTCAGACTCCAATTTTAGCTCCAGATTACCTTCAAACCTTACCCCAAGATTAATCTATATGACAACAGATCTAACCGCCTGTACTTGCCCTCAAAATATCCCTTCTCTGGCTGAAGAGAGCAGTGAAGATGGTGTTCCTGAGCTCACCACAGTCCCTGGTGTGTGCATGCACGTCCCATAAGCTTTTGCAAACAGTCCTTTCCTGTGTGCTCCCCACCCTCACACGGGATGTAACACAAGAGTAGGGGAGCCCCGCGATCCTGCCCTTCAGACTGGTCAGAGACCATTCAGCTTTAGGAATACAGTGCCAAACTTCTGGTTCCTGGCTGTTGAATCATCAGCAAATGGGCCAACAAAGCTCGGAGCAGAACACAAGAACACCAGAACTACCCACAAACCTTTTTCGCTGGGAATATTCAGTTTGCTGCATTGTCCATTTCATTTGAATGCTAAAGGCAAAAAAGAAATCAGCATTTCCAGTTCTGCTCATTCCTTATATGGTGAAATGTTAGATAACTTGCGTTATTTATAACTTGCACATTTGGTATTTTTTTCATAAAGGGGGGAGGAGGAGGACATAGTGGGCAAGAAGACTCTGGATCTTTTCCTGTCTGACTGAAGAGTTAAGAATTAAACTGTGTCATAAGAGCAGTCAACTTTATGCCTATGCCTTGGAGAGGGGCAAATCTTGACCCGGACAATCGAAATTGATGTAGTTTATGACTTTAAAAAAGGGATCTACACACATACCACATACAGCACAGTAAAAAGTGATGAATATCCATCCTAAAGCTTCGAGCTTTAGGTAGCTTTTCAATGTTTGTATTTCAAAACCTCTACACTTCCCAACTCAGTCACACTTCTAATAATAAGACCCTGGAAATAAGGTTTTGGACTTAGAGAGATAGACGTGTCATATAAGCTCCTGGCCTTCCTCCTGCCATGGCTGAGTGGCACTTTCAGTCGTGATGAGCTGCCCGACACGGCTGTGCCACTGCTCCATCCCTCTCGTCACTGCCATCCAGCTGTGTTGTCTCATCTGGCCATTTGATTTTCCATCAGTGTCATTGTTCTGAAGGTAAATCCTGCCAAAGCTCACTAAAATGACTGTTCTCCCTGCGTGGTGCTCATGCCATGTGTAGTGTGGAGCCTTCCCATTCCCTGGCCCCAGGTTTCACAGACATCACTCACCAACTCCTCTTCCACACCCTGGGAGATTTATTTCCGATGTGAAGGGAAGGTCACACCATTACCCTGCCACTTACCCCAGTCCCCTGATCAGCATGCAGTGACATTTCTCTGCCATATTCATGAACCAGACCTCTTTTTAAAATTGTCAAACAGGCAATTTTATTTCATGGAAATCACTTTTGAATAAATGACCTTTACCTGAATGCATGTGGCAGCTCTGTCAGGCATTCTGCAGGGGTACAGCACAGAACTCCAAAGCACATAATGCTGCCCTGTGTTATCTTCCCAAAATGTCAGTTATTTTCTGCCTAGTGGCATTTAACTTGAGGGAAACCTCTTTGCATGCAACAGTCTTTGTCCTAACTCTTCACTCAGCAATAGCAATGATACAAAGAAGATCACAGGTTATTTCTAAACTAAGCCTAAAGCAAAGGTAAGAAGGGCATGACATATGTGAATTTAAAAATGTAAAGGCAGCCTTTAGCTGTGGTTAAAGATTGCTTGCAGATGCTGACTACTGATTTTTTTTTTTCCTTGCTCTGCCTCTCAAAATATTGTTTTCAATGTCCTCATTGTCTTATTAGCCTTCCCTTCCCCCTGGATCCAGCGACATGCAAAAGGAATGACGGTAGATGTTACTTTTTCCTGCTCTGTGGCAGAGGGGAGTGTAGGGTTTCAGAGATTGTAAACTATTTCTTCTGCACTGAGAGATTGACTGCATGGGTAGAGCCCATTAAATATAGCCATGCTGACAGTATCGCTTCGGAGAGTTCTGTGGGAAAAAATCTGTCTGCACTATGTTGGTACCTCCAGCCAGGCAGAGAGCTGTCTTGATAACTCATTCAGATAATGAATAAAATGTGGAATGAATTCCATGCAGGATCAGCACTCTGCTGATGTGAGAACCGGTTGCAAAACGTACCACAGGATCCTCCTGTGGCTGTTGTTTTAAGCTTGGCAAACACCGTGGATTGTATATGCTAAAGTCAGGATATTATTAAAATAAACCTCTCGAAACTCCAGAGAGTTGAGATATGATGCGGCTTCCTTTGAGCTCAGGTCCCCTTATCGTCGAGATATGTTGTGTGTGAATGCAATTTATATAAAGTTCTTTAAGACCAGGACAGCCTGCTTTTTCTGCCATGTCCAGGAAAATCAGGGAAGGTATGTAGCAGTAATAAATCAATTATTTCTTGCAAATTAGACCAAGATAGCATTGCCTAACAGCAGTCTTCCAGATGGTCAGGATGAAAGGTGGACTGGGCTGGAGGGGAAGGAAGGATTTCTAGATAAGCAGAATAAATGGGATACATTTTAGCAGTAGAACTGGAAAGATCCAGAGGAATGACACCTGTGTATGAGGAAAGAGATATCTGGCAGCTTGGGTTATGTCACTGGGTTGGCAGAGCAGGCTTAAACAAAGACCTTTTTCTTGACATCATCAAGGAGGCAAAGCCTTTATGGTGTTGAATTAGGAGTAACCATGGGGAAAGGAAATGACAGATTTAAATAAATGTGGCGTGCTTGTACTCACCCAGTAACCTTCCTTCAAGTGACACAGGACACCTTCCAGTTCTGCCAGGAGACATCAGTCCAATACTTTTCAGATTGGGATGTTGAAAACAATAGTAATTACAATTTTAAAAATTTAAAGAAGTTTTGATCTTGCAAGTCTGTATCACACCTAACTTCCAGAAGCTGTACAGTGGTCAACTGAGCAAAGCACATAACCAAGAAACTAGATGTCAATTAGTTAGAAATTACCATTAACTCATTAATATGCATATCTTGAGATAATAAAATATGACATCTGTTAATACTAATATACTAATATTAATTATTTTCATGTTGCTCTCTTCCTAATCAGAGGTAAACCCCTGAATGTTATTGAAGAATATCTATACATTGGTTCCCAGGAGGCAGCAGAGTCTGCTGAACAATCTTGATAGTGAGTAGAATGGGTGATCACATGAGGCCTTCAAGGAGACAGAGGTTCAAAACCCAAAAAAGTCCCTGACTGCCCAGCAGGGAAGGCCAAGTGGGAGCCCAAGTCACTGAATGCAGCCTGTGAGGCTGTTCCCCGTGACCTTGTGACAAGCCAAACCAAACAGATTAAAAGCATTTTTGCAGGTATTTGTCAGTGAGGACTCGGAGGGTCTGGTGAGGCACCGCCCAGATGCTGGGCCCACCTCTGAACATCTGGCTGGGAATAAGAGTGGCTCTGGAGTGTTGGAAAACTGATGGTGATAAAGCAAATAATCCCTGCTAAGTCTGCCTAACAGACCAACGTGTCTCTCCCTGCTAACTCTGAGAGGGAATTAGTCACTCAGAGGAGTTGGGATGAACCTAAAGGAACAGCTTTGCACTTTGTGGGAAGCAAGAAACACTCAACATCATTTTGTGCCTACGCCTAAAATCCTGGTGAAGAAGTACATGTTTTACCAGAGGCGTTTTTTCCAGTGTCTCTCAAATTGCTGCCACTTTCACAGCACTCCTAAGACAATTCTTCAGCATAATTCTTTCCCCCATCGCTGAGTTTGCTCAGGTCTAATTGCACTTGGGCAGCTGATGAGAGCACGTGCTGCGAAGGCTGCGTAGATCACGGGGGACGCTCTCTGAAAAAACAGGGCAAAGACAAACCTGTGTCCCTCCTACCTCGTGCAGATTCTGGGCTGAACTTGAACTTGGGGCAACATGGAATAGCTCCCCTATAAATCAGTTACAGACTCCCCACAGCTGCCCCCATGACGATGTGAAGATGAAAATCAGCTAAAGGCTCTCACTGGGCACTGCGTCTCACTCTGCATTTTGCATCAGTCCCATTGTCTTCATCAAAATGACTCTTTTTCTCTTTTCAAAGACAGAAAACATCCACATCTGCTATATTTGGATGCTGGACATCTGAAAAAAGAATCACTCATGAAAACAGCCTGAATGAACCTGCTGAATGGCAAACCACTGCCAACGAGACTGAATGATTTTTCTAGCAGAGATGTTTTTGCTGTGTTTTCCTCTGAAAAAAATAGAAAAGGATGGGGGAAGAGCTGGTTTCTTTTCTCATGCATGCACCCATCATCAACAGCTTTGTTAAGGCAGGAAAATGACTTCTGGGTTGTTTTTCATGTTCTTAAAACTTGTAAAATCAACAAAAGTGTTTTGGCTGTTATTGCTGTTATTGCAAGGTAATAAATACAGAACCTCAGAGCACAGAAATTCCAGGGACAGAAGTATTTAACCCAGACACAGTGAAACAGAAACATGAATCTCTTTGAGAATGAGGCAAGGGAAAATGAAAAAGCAAGGGAAGAGGATGAGGGTTTGTTCCAAGGTCTCCTTTGTAAGTGAAGAGGGTGGGTGGTTTGAGATAAAATCAGGAATTTGACTTCTCAGGACAGATGGATTTGAAAAAGGAAAAAAAAAATACATCTAGAGGCCAAACTAAAAATGGTTATCATGGTGAAGTTATGGGCTGTTTCAGGCTGCCAAGACAAATAGCTTGCATCCCAAAGCAGTAAAGGTTACATGCATGGAAAATGGAGCTATCCCCGAGGACTAACTAATATACTACAATTATTATTATAATTTTATCAAAGAGTTTTGAGAAAACCAGGGCATGCTGAGCTACCTAGTCTGACTGCATCTACAAGAGTCTTAAGAAGAGATGTTCCAGCTTAAAATATTTTCATCTTCTGATCTTCATATTCTGACTAAAATCAGCTAATGCTGTTTGAGAGGTGAGGGCAGTGTCATTTCAGCAATTAACCAGAACTGTCTGAGGTTACTGATGTACTGAAAATGCTTTGAATTTCAGTAAGTTTGAAGTTATTTCCTAATAGGCCTCATGCCACTGCTATAGGAGATACGCCCAAGTAAAATGCAATCACTTATGGAATTTCAGCTAAGTGCAGGTATTACAGGGGTAAAAAAATATCCACACTTCTGACAAGATTGTATCAGTCTCCACTTATCTGCTGTTTTAGTGAAACTGCCAAGGTATTCTGAAGGGCACTGTGTCCAGCCTGGCACTTACACTGATGCTCTGATAATATACATTATGATGTAATTATTATAGATTTATGTTTGTTGTTATATAAGAATATTGCTTCTTTTTGGAGCAGCCTTCATGGTTGGAAGACAGTGTAAATTCCCCCATGTCCCATATTTCTCCAAGTGTAGCCTAATGATTAGAGGAAAGGAGAGGACACGGGGATCTCCCAGGCTTCTTTCCCAGCTGTGCAAACTGTGAGGCTCAGCTTCTCTTCCACACAAACCAATGAAATTCTGCACTGAACTTCCCTGGGAACATGATAAAGTCCTTAATCTCCTGCTGCCTTCCTACCCTATCCTGCAAGATATCAAGCACACCAGCCCAGCAAAGCCCTTCAGCAAATGCCTGAAGCTCTGTGGCCAAATCCAGTGCTTGTGGTGAGCAGAGCTCTGGGTGTGCTGCTGCTTCCAGAGCCAGGAACGAGTGGGGGGCGACTAAATCCATCCATCCTCCAAAGGATGTTTCAAACATTAAGTAACAGGATTCTTGGAGACTGGGCACAGGATGCAACAGAGGGAGATTTTCATTTCTATCCCTGTTCTTAATAGCTATTAATGGAAATGGGTGATAAAGTGTCTCTATCTACACATATACAATATCTCTCTCATCCTGTCAAGGTAGAGCATTATCCTGTAATAAATAGGGGGTTCAGGTTAGGGAAGGGGCAAAAGAAAAAGGAAAAGCTCTTTATAACACGTTAAGCACAGTTTGGAAGTTTGTACTCTAACTCTCCCCTGGGAAGCCAGAACCTACCTACAGGGTGTGTTGAGTTAGTTCCTCATTCCTTCTTTGCTTTTTTTTTTTGAAAACTTCTTTTGAAATCACGGTGTGTGGAGCATACCTTGCCCCGGGGGAACATATTGCTGAGCCATTACTCACACTATAAAAGGGTGCTACTTCTCACTCCTCCCTTTCTTTGAGGCCCCATTTTGAGGTGAGGAAAGGGCTGACTGGCCAAACTACCAGAGCTCAGGGTTAGCTGGCCCTGGGGAACAGAGCAGGGTGGTTTTGGGGTGCTCAGCCATGGTGCCTGGCTCTGGGGAGCTCCAGACTGGGGTCGTGGTAGGCTTCAAGAGCACAGCCTGGAGGTCTGGTGTATCTCCTGAAGCTGTTCTAGTCTGGAAGCTGGGATTGGCTTAAGAGTTGTCTTTGGGGGGAATAGTTCCCCATGAAAGACTAGTTTCTGTCTTCTGAATGAGTGGGGATTAGGAAGGAGTGAGAAAAGGGGGTGTGCTCTGGAATATAAAGGTAAAATCCCTCACTCCCAGTTTTAGTGGACTCTGCCCCTTCTCTGTTTGCTTTTCCCTTGGCATGTGCTGGCAGTTGGCCCCAGCTGAGGCTGATGTGGGGTCATGTTGATGCCCAAGTCCCAGCAAGGCTCCAGAGCTTCCCCCTTCCCCTCAGCACAGCACACAGCCAGGGCTCCTCACAGGTGTCAGGGCTGCAGGGGAAAAGGAGAAATTTTTCATGGTTTATAAACTTCTCTGACTTCATACACCCCTGTGAACCCGCAGCCTTCCAGCTCCCTAACACACCGCAACCCAAGCTACGTGAATGAGGAAAAAATCATCAGTGTAGTTAGCAAGGTACCATAAAACTCACTGATTAAATTACTGGATAACTATTTGAGTAGATCTAGCTGACAGGTATGTCATGCATGCAGTCTTAAAATAGGAAGGCAAAGGGAAATGAGGGAGAAATGAGCCAAGGAACAGGAATGTGATTTCTGGTAACACAGCTCATGTTCATCAGTGCCTTTTTGGCAATATAGAGGATGTGTGTGGTGAAACTGAGAGCAAGGCATCAGTTAAAATAAACTGAGAGAAATTGCAGCTATGAAGAAATAGAGCATTAAGCAGCAGTTCTCCGGGAATAAGGCTGGTGAACGAATTTATAGGGATTTACATCAGCTGAACCTGGCAGGTAGTTTTTAACATGCTCGCGAAAAACAGAGGTAGCTATTTCCAGCAAAATCTTGGGAAGCTGGGGCGAATGTGGGCTCACTGGAGAGGCACGATGCTCTCACCAGCCTCTGATGGTGCTGGGCTGTGCCTCCACACTGGCTCCTCCACCTGCCATCTCCACGAGGGGCTGGCTGTTCCTTCTGCAGCCCGGGCATCTTGTTTAATTTCAAAAGATGAAAGGAAGAGTTTGTGCTGTTGTACAAACGCATCAGGGCAGTGTGGGGCAGCCAGCAGGACTCTGCTGATGAGCTGTCGAGACACGCACAGCACAGCTCCAGGCAGCAGCATCAGGGCACGATTAGGCATCACCACATCCATCAGGTCAAGCCTGAGAAGGTCTCTAAGGACAGCCTGATCATATTTGTGCCTTTCCAAGTAAACAGTCTGCACAGGAATTACTTTAAAACACATCTAATTCATTTTTGACCGATTTTGCAAATGTTTCCCCTTTCCTCAATGCGGCATTGACCGGCCCTGCAAACCATTTGGCAGTGGCCCGAGTGGTGTGTGCAGTTGCTCTGCTCCTTGATGTTACCTCATCAAAGAGCAGCTGAAAATGATATTTCCAGCCAGACGGTTTTCAAGAGTGGCCGGTGAACTCGCTCTGCCCTGTGCCCTCCAATTGGCGATTAGAGAGGCTTCCTGTATGCCAGTTCAGTGATAAATTTAGGATTGCGACACGCTGACCAAAAAAAAAAAAATAGTAAAATCATGACAGGCTATTTTTGGTTTCAAAAGAAATTCCTCTCACTGGGTCTTTTTGAGCCCTCACCTCCACGTACAGCTGCAGAGGAGAAGGAAAACAGGATGCAGGGCTGTAGAGTCGGAGGAATGGAGCATAAATCAAAGGAGACAAGCTGGTCCCTGTGTGGTGCCTGGGTTAGACCCCAACCTTTGAGCAAGGTGAGCATTTGTCGCTTGCTGGGGGCTCTCCCAGTAACAGCTTTGCCCAGCTGCCCGAAGGTTTATACTGGGCCACAGCCGCGTCTCACTTTTTCCTCCCACTGTGTCACCTCCTTCCCTTGTGCTGACAAGTGATTTAGACAGCCTGCCCTGCTGGCCCTGCATTTGAAATGTAAATCAAACATGGGACATAAAGCTGGGTTTCAAAGTTGACTATTAACTAGGGCGGAAGGGGTGGCGTAGCAAAAACAAACAGTTCCAAGTTCAAGTCTAAACCATGAGAGCAGGCTGAAAACCCTTCCTGCTCTCCCATCACCAGCGTAAGGGTGAGCGCTCTCCCTGGGGCAGAACGTGCTTCGTGGCTGCCTGAGCTCCTCTCCTAGGTGCCTGGACTCCAAATCAAGTCTGACAACCGACTCCAAAGGGAGGAGGGTGCTGGGGTGCTGTGGCTGGCATTGCACATCAGTATGCAGTGCCTTTAGTCGTAGAACCACAGAACGGTTTGGGCTGAAAGGAACCTTTAAATGTCACCCAGTCCGGGGCTCCTTGCAGCTCCCCATGTCCTGGAAGCTTTTGACACTGAGCTCTGCAGCAGGCTCGGTCCAATAGCTCACATCCCAGAACACTTCCCAGGCCCTGCCATGGAAAAGCTGGTGTTTTAAAACAGCATTTCCTCAGCTTCCACAAGGAGAGTTAATGGCCAGCTGTACCTCACAAGATGTGGGGGTCCCCTGAACCTGGAGGCACCTCTGCTGTCCTAATGCTTTCAAAACAGTGGAAGTTTTGCCCTAAAGCTGTTGGAGGCCCAAAGCAAATCAGAGTGAACGTGTTTTTTATCAAGTAAAGTGTACTTTTAACATTACAGAATGTAGTTTAATATTTATTTACCTGTCACCCCAGAAAAAAAATCTTGGAGGGGAAAAACCCAGCAGCAACACTTATTTTCTCTGAAATGATTTCTACTATGACTTAGAAATTTGTCTCTGATAATTCTGTAGTGTCACCATTAAGGTCTAACTCGGAACTCAGAGACATGAGTAACTGATAATAGAGAGAGATGTGAAGCAGTGCTGCTAAGTACACCCATCCTGGTACACGGCAGTTCCCTGGGCTTGGCCGGTCAGCATCAAATCCTGCATGCGTATGAAATGAGAATTCTTCTCTTCGCTCTCAAGGACAATCTAACAGGAAAGAAAGTCCTCACCTTTTTCTGAATTCCTTAAGGCAGTATTTTTAGTGCATATTTTCTGCCAGTGAGAGATGGTGAGAAGAGCAGCTGTGAATTGTGCTGTTCTCCAGCGAGCAGTGATGGTCCCAGTGGTGCTGGGCACCGAGCTGGCTGAGCAGGGGACAGCTCCAGCCTTCAAACACCCTGCTCTGACAGATGGGTCATGGCCCCTGGTAGACAGGATGGTGTCCTGGGCTCCAGGGAGCACCTCTGTCAGCCAGGGCAACCTTGGGCACATCATTGCATCTTTCTGCCCCAAACAGCGACCCTATTTGTGGAGTGAGAACACTTAACTGCTGCTGAAGGCTTATTTTGGGGAAGCAAGCAGTGCTGTGGCACTGCCGAGCCATGTTTCCCCATCTCAGTTCTGTGTTTCTGTCCCCAGGGCTGTGCTGGCACCTCTGTGTGTGCAGGAGGCTGTTCCATCCCAGGGAGCAGCTCCAGCCTCCTGCTCTCTGAAGGCAGAGAGCACCAAGTGCAGTCTCACATAAGCTGCTAACCAACATCCCTGTTAATAACATTCCTTTGTTGATAGTTTGGACTGTTTTCAAGCAGGCTTTGTCATCTCCTCCAATATGGGAAAGCACTGTCTGAAGCCATATAGGATTATAACTGTCCTCGTCTTCCTGTAAATAATGTGTCACTGCAGTGAAGGGAACTGCTCTGCTCCTCATTAGGCAGCATTGCAGAGCACGTTGAAGCCAATTTACCAGAGCAGCAGTGAGGATATCATCTCACAATCTCCATTTCCATTAAACGACTGGATCCAACTGTCTTTTATTTTTAGGTTAACCATGCTGAGCTTTCAAATTGCCTTGATGATAATGTAGCTTTTAACTGATTTGTCGTGGCTGGTCGTTTTGCACATGAAAGTTGCTACTAGCTGATCAGGAAAAAAAAAATCCACCATTGCTTCTTCTATTGCTCAGGAAATTGCAATCCTCAATCTGCAGCTTGAAAAGCATGTTGCCATGGAAATGATGCTTATGCTGTCGTAAATAAAAGTATTCCAGGGTCACCAGGGTCTGCGGCATAAACAGGGGCACAAACACTGCCTGGAAAAGTGCCAGAGTGGTTTAAACATATAGGAAGATAATTTTAATGGCATTTTGCTTTCCCTGTTATCATCAGAAGGACTGATGAAGGTTAACACGTAGCTATAACCTTGGCACAAAAGCAAAGCAGAAAAAGTCTTGGCTCTTGGTATAAGTAAGAGTAGAGAAAACCATACCACAGCCCTCCTGACCAGTGTTTCCCAGTGTTCTTGTCCCACTACCTCTCTCACACACTCACCAGTGAAATCTCATGGTATGTTCACTCAGGTGCAGATTTATCATGAGCACAGCACACGAGAGCTCAGGAAAAGCAGTTGATGCTGTGAAATGCTGTGTCATGGGCTACCTGCTGATGCAGTGAACATTCCCAGATTCTCTGGCTACATCCCACCTACAGCCCAGGAAACCACGGGAAATTGGTGTTTTCCTTGGAGGGGAGACATTTTTGAACAAGATCCCGGCTGAGGGAAGGAGCCCATGTGCCTTCCACTGCTCCTGTGCGAGGGCAGTGGGCAACAACCCCCTGCAGGACCGAGAGCCAGCATGGACACAGTTTCAAGGAGAAATCCGGAGGCCAGCAGCAGAGAGGGCTTGGGATGTGTTGGTTCATGTGAGTGTTCAGGAGGAAAGCAGGCAGTTACTGTTTCTGGTGGGTTCTTAACTGTTCAATGGACTGCTCAATGGCATTAAATGGGCCATACCCTGAAGCTGCCTTGGGCAGTATCAGATCAAGGATACACACTTTTCTCTTTGTGTTTTTAATACCCACACAAGCATTTCGAGCACAGGCAGTCACTTTAAATAAAACTACAGAGATTGCAAATGCCACAGCTTGCTTATTTACTTACTGTCTCTTAGTCTGCCCAAAATGTGGAAATAATGTTTCCAGAGATGCTGGAATTCATGTGCCTGTTGAGAATCCTGGCTCCTGTCCTGGATGATATTGCATATTCAAGGGATGATTCACTCACTCCTGAGAGGGAGGAAGGACTGTACCAGCTGTACCACCTCTCCGTGCCTGACTGACAGCCTGGTGATGTTTCCACAAGGAAGCCTCATGCCTCCAGGTTAAGCCAGCAATTATGGAACAAACAAAAGAGAAGTGAAGTGGAGAGATGAATCACTGAGAGACCAAACAAAAGAGAATTGGAAAGGTGATGCCCAAGCCAGACTGACAACAAAATCTTCATTTGTCTCAGCCCAAAATGTGTAGAGAGGATTCTGCATTTCTTTTTTGTGTAAGTCAACAATGTACTTTGCTGTCAGCAAGGGAGGATTTGGGAGGGACCAGCTCAGTTTTTAGGGCTTTGTCACCTCACTTCTGTGAAAGGCTGGTAAAACCTACAGCCAGCAGCCCTTGGTTAAAGCCAAGTAAGACCCAACCCTAACGCTCTTGACTGCTCCATAAACTGACTTAAAAGCGCAAGAAATAGGTTTTCCCCTTTTGTACTCCAGTTTTTAAAAAAGCTTTCATCCCTGTTGGGACAGGAACTGTGTGGGATACGGGGCTGATACCATGTGCATTACACACCTCGCCATAGATTTATCACAGAAGGGCTGGCCAGGGCTTTGAAGGCAGCTGACGGCTCCCAGCTGGCCAGGAACTCACTCGCGTGGCCTCTGCAGCTTCCTAATGGGAACAGGGTGGAAAACCTGGGCTCAAAGGTTGCCCAGAATGACTAAGAGAGGAAAAATCCCTCCTGCCACTCCTGTGCTAATCAAAGGGGTGTGGAGAAGAAGTTTCGATTCCTCACTGCCAAAGAGGAAAATAAGACAAATATATACATATATAGAAATTACACAGCCAATTCCTGTATTAAGGAATAAGCCTTCGTGCCATCAAAATCAGTCTTGACATTAATCTTGCTTGTGGTATAAGGAAGCTGAGCCAGATAGCCCAAGCTCCCTTGAAATGTCTTTCAAACACATCTAATCTGTTTACTCCAGGGTTTTACTGCCGGCGGTACCTGGGACTTCGGCTCTGAGATTTCCTACAGTTTGTGATCCTAGCAGGTCAAAGTTTCCAAAGGTGGGGAGCAGAGGCAATCCCTTCCCTGCCTGTACGAAAGGTATGTGCCCTGGGGCTACTAATTTAGAACCAATGAATCAGGAATAAGTCACATAAAACCCGTCCAGCACTGGTGTTTACAGAGCACCTCCTCTGAGCAGACAAAGGCGTGTGTCAACAGGGAAAGTGCCGTGTAGTTTGCGTGGCTCGGCGTATTTAAACAGCTTTTGCAGAGATGTGAACATGTTGCCAGGGAAGCAGGAGCCCGCATGGATAGAGGTGCCCTCCTGCTCCGAGACCCGCCGCCCGTACAATGGGAAAATGGAGCTGCCCCTGCACTCCCCGCTTTTTGTTTTCATCTTTGCAGCTTAAAAAAAGGCAGAAAAGGCAGTTCTTCCAGAGGCTGATTAATAGCCTTTCTGCACAAACTGCATTTTGCACATATTTAAAAATCTTGAGCTAGATAACTCTTTGACCTAAAATATAATAGGTTCTTTTTTTTTTCCTGATAGTGTCTGACATTTGTACGTTTTTATAACTTATTTTTGAAGCAAGTCCTTTCTAACTTGAAGAACAAAGTGGCCAGGCTGCGGCTCTGGATGCATGTGCACCCCCTGCGCCTGTGTGGCTGGTGGCTTCTCCAAGACATGGCTAGTCCAGCTCTGGGGCTCACCAGCACATCTCAGACCACCAGGAGAGATGTCCCAGTCTGGCACCAAGAGGCCCAGGAAATGTGCCCGGCTCAGCTCCCATTCCCATGGTGTGTGGTCCCTGGAGTGATCAATGTCATGCCCTGCCTGTGAACCGTTCCCCAGATTTTCTCTTCCCCAGAGCTCTGCATGTGTGTGTGATGTGAGACCAGGTTATATTAAGCCCACTGCTCAAAGGAGCAGGGACGATGGCTCCCATGGGCACATAGCAACCATGCTACAGAAAGAGTGAAAAATTCAGAGAACAAGTGCCACTGTAATCCATCTTACCTACCCGGAATAGATGTATCCATGTACCGATCTCTATAAACACACCCTTTTCTCCATATGGGTGGGTATGTATTTATATGCACCAGCCTCAAAATACCAGTAAGTTTTTATTAGCCCCGTTTGCAGACGGGATGATGATGACAAAGTGCTTTGATCCCTCTAGGTTGCTCCTCCTCGGGAGGGGAGAGTTGGAATCTTCTCTCCCTAGGAGTGGTAAGAGAGGGAGGTGAGTTTTCCCAAACCCCAAGGAGCTCCTTGGTGCAGAGATCTTGCTCAGCTCTCACTTGGAATCATGCTGGCAAATAAACATGAAAGTGAAATCGGCATTGTGAGATAGTTATGCAAGAGCGGGCGGATCCCAGGACTCAGCCATTGTTCCAAACGTTTAATTAACATTATGAAAGCTGATTAAAGGAAAATCTTTAACCTCCAGGGAAATCCCATTTTCCCTCACTTCCCATACTGCTGTAATTTTCACAATGTAAGAAGGAAAGTGTTATTTCAAGGCATGATTCATATCAGCTACAACCTGATCTTTGCCACAGCCATGTCCTGCATCTTAAATAATCACCAGCAGTGACACCAGACGGGGACACTTCTGAGACAGCATTTTTCCCCCTTTATCCCATGACCTGAATTGCCATCATAATTTCTAGACTTTGTGTCATCCTGGCATGATGACAAGTGTTCACCCACGCTCCAGAACTAAAAGTTGGTTCACAAGGACAGTGATACCTACCCAGACACAGCATCTCAGATACAAAGTGCGAATGACACGCCACAGCCCGGCGTGGTAACAGCAGGGGCTGTTTGCTTTGGTCACTGCAGCAAATTCCTTTGAAGGCAGGAGAGTGGAGCACCATCTCCAGTGACTCCCATCTAACCTTGAGCGAACCACTTACCCTTCCTGCTCTTTTGGAACTGGGGACAAAGGCAGTGTTACCTCTCAGGACACTGCAAACTCATGAATATAACCAGGCACTGGAGATGTTTAGGTGGAAATTGCTATTGTAAATTATGTTAGTGGAGAGATTTGCTTTCAGCTGCAGCGGGTCTGTGAGCAAGCACAGCCGCCCAGCACTCAGCTGTGTATGGGTGGCACATTGCCTCTCTGCTTTTCCGGGACTATTTTAATTATATGGCATGGCCCACCAGAGACCTAATCCCAGGATCTAATCCTGGAGGAACAGACAGCTGACTGTCTGCACTGTATCCTCAGAGAAGTGCCCCTGGGGCTGCAGTGAGGGCGATGCAGGTGATGGGACAGGAGGACAAGCACTCTCCCCACACACAGAGCAGGCCCCTGCCCAGGGACAGCCGGGGCCCTGGTCACTCCCTGGCCAGGGCACCACCAGCTCCTCGACCTCTCTGACATGTGAGTGGCACTGGGCAGACCCCACGGCCCTGCGTCCTCCCCTGGTTAACAAAAATCTGGGTGGATGCTGCATCTACAGAAGTCCAAATCTAATTAAGAACACACACGGCTCCAGTCCTTTCCGAGCATCAGGCTTATATAAATACATACACATATAAATACATGGTACAAATACAGCCTCTGGCAGCAGGAACAGTCTCGTACTCAGATCTTCAACAGTTCTTTCCATCTGTAGATCCTGCAGGTCAAAGACATTGCAGAGCTTCAGGAACCATTCTGAAAAGGGGAATGATTATTTTTAACCACTGTTGTCTACATGTACGTGATGCAAAATCCATTTTAATTATGATACAACAGGGTCATCCTCACCACTCTGACTATGAAGAACGGGCACCACTTTTGTGCACACAGAGACATTAGGAAAGCAGAAGCTCTATTTGTAGGATGAAATTCCTCCTTCAAAAAGCACTAGAGGTAAACCAAATTCTCACCGTGAATACCAAATGTATGAAATTCTGACTCAATAAAAGGCAGACAGCTGTGTTTTCCGATAAAAATGTGCCTTTATTTTTTAATTTTTCTTTTCATTACCTGGATTCTGTGTTTGTCAGAGCAACAAAAACAAAACATAGTTCCTCTGATACGCGGCAAATCTGAAAACAATCCTGCAAATAGCACAACACAAAAACTCCCACAAAAAGGGAAAGCTATAAAATTTGAGAGGCGACGAGGCTTTCAGAAGTGCCAGTTTCCCAGTGCAATGGCTGGAAGGGTGGCCTGGCCTGGCGGCAGTTCAATCATTTTGTAACGAAGGACAAATACTTTCAACATCCTGAGAAAGAGGGCGGGGGGACGGGGGCACGACTCCCTTGCTTTCCCTCCTCCTGCTATTCTTTCTCCTCCCTCCCCCCACCCCTTGGATTTTCAATAGCTCTTTAGTGTTTCCATCAAAGGCTTTTACCATTCATCCTCCCTTCTGGTGCCTGCCTTCCACCTGTCTATCCATCACAGCCCTAACCCAGGTCCCTTTTTTTTCCCCCCCTTTGCTATTTTTCACGCGGTGGGATTTGTTTATAAGCTTCTGTATTACCTAAACTGCAGGGGAAGAGGCTGCTGGGAGGAAAGTGAGAAAGCAGGATTAAGGAGGAATAATTCAGCTCCATTGCATTTCCATCTGAACGGTCATAAAATGTGCAAATCCTGTTCCTGGGAATTTTGTGTCAGAGGCCTTCCCTGCCACTGCCCTTCCCGTACCCCTTCTCTCTTTCCCTCTCATGGAAAAACAAGTGTTGGGAAGGATGCCTGTAACTCCACAGACCCCAAAAGTCACGACATGTGTGCCAGCAGGGAGGAGGCTCCTACCAGCACATGTGCAGGGAGACACTCCAGATGTGGCCATAAACTACGGACAAGGGGGTGGGAGGCTGCAGGGATTGAATCCAGCAGGACAACAGGAGTGAGCAGGGAAAGGCTGCTCAATATGACAGCTCCCAACACCCCCCAGCTAATTAATGAGCCTGGGTAAAATACAAAAATAACCTTTCAGGCTTGTTGGCTCTGTAAGCAAATCATACAGAAATATGTGATTCAGACCCCAGCAGCTTGAAGAGCTTCTACTCTCTCATTTTTAGCTCATCGCCATCACAAGGCACCAAAAGAGGCACAGGCCAGCTTTCCAGACCCCAGAGATCCACCAGCAATCCACACGTCAGCAAACTGTGAGACAGAAGAAGGTCCACTGCTCTGTACAGGTCAATGGAGATCTGTCACTGATTCAAGCAGAAGTCACTGTGGCCTCTGGGCACTGTTGCTACCTGACCAAGCACTCTCAGAACACCAAGTAGTGCTAAAAAAGGAGGTGGCCCTCAACCTGTCCCCAACCCTAGTGAGCCCACAAACCTTTCCTTGGTGGAACTTCATGTCATATCTGCTGGACCTGGCAACAGCTAGCAGCTATCTTCCACTTACAGACACATCCGGGAGATACCGAGGATCACCCAGCAGGTAGCACATGCCAAAATAAGTTCCTTAGATTGACAGTTATTTATTATTTTTAAATAAAATGAGAATAGATTGAATGGGTTGCTCAGCAGCAGCTCAGTTCTTTGTTTGGCAACTTCTTGGACAGTTTGGCCATAACTATGACAACACAAAATAAATTTCACTTGCAGTAGCAGTTGGCTATAAATTCAGTCCATCGATGATTTATAGCTCTAGCAGCAGTGGGATATATGGAATGAGAAGCCCTTTCATCCTTAAACTGCTCTGCAGTCTGGTAGAGATGATGAAAGCCATTGTTCCTAAGGCCAGAGGAGAGCAGGAGTTCATTCAGCTGTGGTAGGAGGAGGTGTGCAAATTGGGTCCAAAGGTGAGAGGAGGCCTGGAGAAACAGCAGCCCTTGGTTTCGCAGAGCAGCCAGAAAGAAATCCTTAATGATGCTTCGCCTTGCTTTGCAGGCTGGAGGGGAGCAGTATTTCCATCAACTAAATGATCTCAACTCCTTCTCTTCCCTGAGGGCACTGCACCAGGACAGACTGGGATCGCTCACCAGAGTCACTCTCAGATGTTTGTGTTCTTCCCACCCACCAGCAGCCCCAAACCTGAGCATGTCTTTGGCACAGCAGGTGGGATCCTTAATCCTGCAGAGGGCCAGCCCCAAGCGAAGATTAGCAGAAGAATCTGTTTTCATTAAAATCCAACCTACCATTACCATCCTCTCTGCGGCTGAAAATGCGCATGTCCAGCTCTTGCAGCAGCTCTGTTTCTGCAGGGAAAGGGCAGTTCAGCAACCTGCCTCTTCACTTTCTAACGTCTTCCTTTCTTTTAATCAACAAGTAACTAACACAGACACAGTGAGGAATGTTAAATGCACCTCCTCCTGGAGAATTTTGCCAGCAAGATCAATGGAATTGGGATTTTGTCTTTATTATGTTTCTTTTGAACGTGGAACTGGTCTGATTTTCCTCCCAGTGAATTTTTTTTTTTTTTGGTGGAAAAAAAAAACTGCACAAAACAACAAAACAGGAAAAGACATACAAATAAACACTAATACGTACAGGAAAAATACAAAACTTAGCACCATGCACTCCCCTCATTATTAAGACAAAGGTTGGGAAGGGTTCACAAGTGTAAAACGCTCATGTGAATTATGAGATTACTGCTCAGTTTTCTTTCAAGTCGTGGGCTGGAAACAGATGGTGGCTGTAGCATTTATGACGGCACAACATGTTACTGCAAGCCTAGCCATCTCTCTTTCTCTCTCCTCTCAAAAATGCAGCTGCAAGGAAAGTTGTGGAAAATCACATTAATAGTCTCTTCCACCACAGAGTTTTCCAGCCCTTCATCCCTGGCCAGCACATGGACAGAGCCATCTTGTATGCCAGCAAGAATACTCTCCTAATCCCTGTTCTGAATAGTTACCACTGACTGGCTTATTTAACAGCTAGTTAAAGTGTGAGGTTTTTTAGCATTGTAAAAAAGCCTCCAGAAAGCAGGTCCTTAAGGTCAGGGCAGATGCCATGTGATCCCAAGGGCTCCCTAAGGGAAACACTCAGAGAGAAGCCATAGGACTGTCTTTCAGCTGTTTATTATTTAAACATTCAGTTCAGGCCAAGCAGGTTGATTTATAAAGAAGCAGAAAGACAGATATAACAATTGCAAAAGCATCTTTGTAACTCAGGAGTCCAAATCTCACTTCCAAGCAAGAGGAGAAACTTTCACAAGGGCAAAGGCCTCTGGATTTTCAGTCAGACAGCCTTCCAGTGACCAAAGGCTTAGAAGGATCTGGGTCCCTGAAGATACAAAGAGCAACTAATCCCGTATTTAAATATCTTGCCTGTACACAAGGAAAAAATGTCCATATGCTTCAGTCCTGATGGAAATGCCTTGCTGCCTAAAATGTGTTCATACCTGGACTTGAACCCTTGAGCTGAGCCTGGGGCACAACCCCTCCACTCTCAAGGCACCACAGAGGGCTCTGCTGACACCAGGGAACTCTTCAAACAGTACAAAACTGTTACGTTATCCCTAGGATTTCTGTGTGCTTTATAAACGTGAAGCAATCCTGTATCACATCGTTTCCGAGAGCATTAACTCTTTGGGATTCCAAAATTAGGATACTAGAATCACTTCTTCACTTGAGTTAATTAAGATTCTGTCAAATAATAATTTTTCCAGACAAGTGTCACTGGTGTATCTGAGTACCCGTGTTGCTATTTTCACTCTGCTGGCCTTACTACCTCCTTGGGAACATCAGCACCAACTTTATGTGCTCATCCTTAGCCACTCCAGCGTGTTCCTGCCATGCTCCCTGCAGCCAGCTACACACAGGGCAGCATTTCTGCCCTCTGGGGTGTAGAACAGGGCAACTGAAAGCAAGATAGACTTTTACCATTCCCTTTATCACTTTTCACAGCTAGACCAGGAAGTTGCTACAGAAATTCAATAGTGTACACACTTGAAACTCCAAATAGCCTTTTGCCAGAGATAGACTCTCTCCAGGTGATATGACCATACATATCCACTGCATAGCTGTCATAATTGCAAAAGCCCTCAGACCTTTTCTGTAAGATAGAGAAGGTGCCATTTCGTTTTTCTTTTGGAAACCTCCTCCTGCAGAATTCATTAGTATCCTATGCAACAATGTACTTCCTGCAAGCACTGAAATATAAAGTGTATTAGAAGTTTCCACTTCTGGTTTTATCTTTTCCTGATCTAGCCTGAAAATTCTTTTGAAGTTCCTCAAAGTGTTCTTCATACATGCTTGTTTTAGGAAATACCAGATCACTACTGGCAAACTTCTCCTTAATTAAATGAGATAAAGGACTCAAGATGATATGATCTGCTTCATTTCCCACCTTTTTAAGGTACCATTTTAAGATATTTCTTTTTCCACTTGCCTTTGAAACAAACATGCTGAAGAAACTAAGGAAGGAGAAGGCCCAGAGAGGGCAAGCATAGCTCTGGGCTCTCTAGGGTAGCTGAGCTTGCTGTCATAAAACGACTGAATAGTTAAAGCTTTCCCTCATTCCCATGGAATGGCTTATTGAAAGGTTTCAGACCCTTCCGAAACTCACATCACCCTGGACAACGCTTAAGAGGAAAAGACTAAACTGCACTGTGTTAGCACAGTGCGCTCTTCAGGACCTCAGCTCGGCAAGTCAGCTCAGATCATGCCTAACTTTAAGCACAAGTAACTTCAAAGAAACATCTCACACACCTCAAGTTCAGCTTTGCACTGTCTCCCTTGGTGAATCACAACTTAGGGTATGCAGGGGGTAATGGGAAACATTTGCACTCGCTAACCCCAGCTGCAAGGTCCCAAAACCCCTGGTAGCTACGCACGCAGAGCCCAACCACTCTGGATGGGCCAGCAGGCTCTTCACAAGAAATGGATGCGAGCTGTTAGGCAAGCTCTTCTGAAGCAGCTCTACAAGAAACATATCCCAGAACAGTTAAAATTTGATTTAAAAGCCGTATTTGGGGCAATCAGTGAAGTAAACCAGCTGAGCATTAACCTGCCTGACTCTCACACGGCCTGTTGAAGAAACCACTCTATCTGGGATAAATTGCTTGTCACTTTTGCTGTCGAAACCCCCTGCAAGTCAAGGGGAATCCAGATCTTCAGCAGGTTTTTGAGTAGCTTCTTGGCTCCAAGGAGACCTCTCAGCAGAACACTTTACAGTGGGTGAGTTTTTGGGCCAAGAAATGTCCTCACTTCCAAGCGTGTGAGCATAGAGCCCTCAGCCCTCACCCACACTGGAAGTGCTGGAGCATCTCTCGCTCCTCCTCTGGCCCCACACAGACTCCAACAGCAGCTGAGCAGGGCCCACGGGTGAAATCTGGCCTCTTGAAACTTCCTTGGTCTTCAGTTTAATCCAGCACCATATTTATACAGAAAACACGTGTAAAGCCAAAGTGCTAAGGAAAGGTGAAGCACGGCTGGAGGGAAGGAGCCTCCCCATCTGAAATGTCTGAACCCTAAGGTTTGAGTGCTGCTGCCTAGAGATGGAAGGCAGAAGTCATGGTGACATCATTGGGTCAAAATTAGTCTCTCTTCAGAACAAAGACAGAGACGTTCTGAAGCAAACAAAGATTTCTTGAAAGCCAAGAAATGAAATGTAAAAAAGAAATTCACGTAAAAATGAATTAAAAGTGGATGCCCAAATCCCTTAAGACTGCTGAAAAAATTCTGGCTAGGGATGTCCAGCAAGTCTGGAGGGGCTCTTCACTGAGGTCTAAGAGTTCATCCCCAAAGGGAGCTGAGGCCACCCAGCACTTCACCCATAGGCCCTCTGTGAACAGAGTCTTTCTTGTGGTCAAAGAGGCGTAATCTTGAATTTATGTCTTACTTCTCCCCTTGTGAGCAAACAAAACAATTTCTATGAGTAATTCTACCCACTAATTGCCAAGGAAAAGTCTGGTAAGAAATACTCTGCATTTTTGACAGGTCAGAGGCTTCCCTAAACAAAGTTGCTGTTTTATGTTTTCTATCAGCACATGTTCACATCCGGGGTCCTCGGTGAATTCCAGTGTGGATGAATCTCTGTGGGAAATTGCTTTTCCCTATTTTCTTGTTCTAACTGCTCCAGGAAATGAGTCTATTTTTACAACAACACTAAAGAGCAAAATATGAAACCATTATCTGCTTCGTGGCAAGAGTTTCGGGTCAGTTCTCAGGTAACTGTCACCTCCAGAGAAGTCAGTGGAGTTGTATCTGTTCATGCAAGGTAGAGACCTGACCAATTATGTAATTGGTTGATCAGTTACTAGAACACAGAGCTACCAGAGGCCTAAGGAGTGTCTCGTTTTCATGCGTCTCAAAGTTCATCCAAGCCCTGATGCATTGATAAGTGAAGTATTCCAGTATTATGGTCTGTAAAGATGGTAATTAACTGTTGAAAGATTTAAGCATGAGCATTCTCTACGAACATCTACTTTGTCACTGAATGAACCTTATAAGCTGTATCTCTTCTGGATCCTTTTTTCACCTGCCAAATAAACCAGGGTGGGATTTTCAGAAGTGTTTAAAATGCTTTTCTCCTACTTATTTGTGATTGCTTTCAAGAATGAAGATGTTTTCAAAATCTCCAGGGGATTTCAAGCACTATGGGCTCAACTGCATCTCTGTGTGCTTCTGCTTTTTGCACACCTGATTTAATATCTACTCTAAATTTCAAAGCTGGACAGTAAAGCCAGTTGTCTTCATTATGCAAGATCAAAGATAGTCCATAGAGGCCAAAACACCAGGTCTGATCTGAAGATGAGTGTGTAACACCTGTTATAAACTTGGCTCCTCATTTCCTGGTTTCAGGGACTACTCCAGCCTTCATACGTGAACTTCTTTTCTGTTGAAGCACTCAAGCGAGCCTTTCTCTGTGTATTTTATCTAAGAACTTGGGAGACATCTGGCATGCACAAGCATCAGTCCAAACAGGAATTCTGAGATGCTCAAAACTCAAACCAAGTCAGGTTTGGTGGCCTGTTAGTAAGTTAAACACAAAAATTATTGGATTCCCCTCTACAGGAAGAAGTAATCCTGGAAAAACATGACATGAAACCGTCAAGTGACAGAAATTCTATCACCAGGATGCTCCCAGAATTTCATCCATTGATTATGAACAAGACTAAGAGTTAGTACTTCCTTACCTTCGGGTTGGGAATGAGGCATTTGTGACTTTCCACCTAATTGGAAAGCTCACCAAACATCACTTGAGACTAGCACACAGAAAACAAACTGAGAGACAATATCTAAGGAAAACAGAACCTAACCTATGACTTGTTCTTTGATTTACAACTGCGATTGTGGGCCCCACCTCACAGTCATATGCCATGGTAATAGGCAGCAGTTCAACAAGAACCAGTCCTAACTTTTCACATGTTGTAGTGATTCTGAGCTACTTCAGCACATACTTTAGCCTGATGCAGCAAGTAATTAGAATGACTAAAGGGACAGGTGGCATGCTACAACTGAAAAAAATAATGATCAAGCCTTTGGTCTTGTTTATTCTACCTTCTAATTCTTTTTTTTCCCTAAACCAGAAGTTGCCAAATTTCACATGAAACTTGCTCTCATTAATTTCTCCCATCTCAAATTTGTCTGTTATCAGTACAACTCTTGAGTTTCAATTTACATTTTCTGGGGTACTCAAACAGATGATCTGAAATGGGCTCACTGGCATAAGCGACTGCAGTCCCGAATCCACCCATGCCACGAAAATATTGTCCCCAAAAAGAACAAACATGTAATTCAAAATGGCAGCCTCCATGGGATCAGGAGTGGACTCTCCCAGCTGTTTTCCTAGTTGTATATACAAGTCTTGTTACTTCATCTTTGGGGCTGCTTACAAAATACTTCAACGCTCTGTGACCACAAAGACCCCCAGTCCACAACTGGGATTCTGTGCCAGGAAAGCATACCCTAATCAAAAAATAAAGCATCAACTCTGCTCCATTTGCCTGAGGTCAATGGGATGTTTGTCCAAACCTAGGAGCATGCTCAGGCACCAGTTTGAAGAAGAGCAAACACAGGCATCTCTTAAAGTGTTTTTCCATGTTAGGGCCTGGGAAAAAAATTTCAGATTGGGCCCATGATAAAACCAGTTCCCCTAGGAAATGTTACCCACACCATAAAAGGAAGGAATGACACTGAACTAAAGGAGAATGAAAATTGTCTACTGAATTTTTGTAAATTCCCATAAAATCTGAGTCTTGTTCTATGTGCATAATTTTGACTGTAAGTCATGAAAGGCTGCCTCCTTAGAGAAGCAGGAAATGACTGGCTCATGATAGGATAAAAGGCTGCATAATTGCATGGGCAGAAAGATGGATTTTCATCAATCACTACGTTCTCTGACAATATGGCAGAGGCTTTTGATCATGTATCCGATGCACAGTAATTAGGCAAAATGACTTACCCTCAATCTTTTCAGTATTTAGTTCTAAGGGTGCAAGGATTCATTCTTGGAAAGGGAAGATGGTCGTGTGATTTAGGGCACTGGATGAGCACTCAGATCTGAGTCCTCTCCCTGGTTCTGCCACAGCCTTGCTGTATGACCTTGCACAGGCTTTTCTCCATGCCTCGGTCTCGCCTAAAATGGGATAACAATAGTTCTTTATTTCAGAGGAGATAGGAATACAAACCAGCTCAAGGCTGTGCCGCAGAGATGCTACAGCAAAGAGCAGCACAGAAAAGCTCAGACACAGAATAATGCCTTGCTAATAAAACATGGGAACACAGACAGTAATTAAACTGAGTAATAAACACAAAACATAGGCTGATTTTTGAGGAATGCAACACTGATAGGCTTTGTTACCTGGAATTAAAGGAAATTTAAGTGGGATTCTTATGAGTTGACCTGACTCTGAGATCTGCTAGTAGTACAAACTGTGTATTAGAAACACCAAGGAAATTACTTCACTCAAAACCTCCACAAGGTGTCTGTTTTACAGCAACCATGATTTCCAGCCCAAGTGAGGGTCAGATAACTATCCAGAACAACATTTTCAAAGCCATGGGCGAAGCCTACAAACATGACTTCCTTTGATTTACAGTAAAATATGAGCATGCAACTCCGAGGCAGTTTTGAAACTTCAAAATAAAATTTGAAACTTTCGAATTAAAACATAAATGGGACCACTGATCCTAATTAAACTGTCAAGTGTCTGGAACACTTGCCACTACTCCAGCATCACATTGCTGCTAGAATTGCACAGAGCTTAAGCAAAGTCTTCAGTAATGAGTATTTTTCCAAATGCAAAGATGAATCTTTTTCTCTAAAGCATTTGCTTTTCATGTGGGGGGTCAGTTATGGGCCTGTGGGTCTGGGTGAGAGGATCTCAAGGCACATGCCTAGATAAACCAACTGATTTGGAGACCAACACATCAAAGGCTGTTCTGTCAGGCAGGAGGAGAGAAAACAGATACGAGACACATCTTAGGAAGGGAAAATCATTTCTGAGACAGAAACAAGAGAGACAGGAAAGTCAGACAGAGAATAGCTGGAAAACAGCCCACAGAAAGGCAACGTGGACCTGAGGAGAACAGGCAAGAGAACCTCATAAGTGGAATGTTGAAGTCCATTGGAAAGAGGAGGCCCAAAGATGCTGTTTCAAGCAAGAGTAAAAAGCCTAAACCCAAAGTGCTGGAGTCGCCTGGGAACCTGGAAGAGGAGCAACTGCCTGCAGTCACTATGCACTGCTTAACAAAGCAGATGCCAGGCAGGACAGAGGACAGGCAAAAAGGAAAGCAGACAGGCACACAATCCTTGGTTTCACTCAACAAAAGCAACTGAAGGACAGGTCTGGCAAGACGAAGCACAGAATTAAATGTAATGAATTGACTAAAGAATGAGTGACCATGCACCATATTGTAATGCTGAGATTGGGTTTGGGCAGTCCTCTCTGCATGTCTTTTCTGATCAGACAAGACCTCAGAGAAAGATATAATCAGACTAAGAAGTTCTGGATCCCTGGACAGAGGAAATGAGTGCAGAATGTAAAACAGAAAAACATTTCATCCCCAAACTGCTGCCTACAATGTGGAAGGACAAAACCAACAAGGTGTTAAAACATTGCATGGAAGTGCAACTTTTGACAACCACCATCCTTGGCTCCATTAAGCCCCCTACTCACCCCCCACCCCACAAATAACAGAGCTGTCCATCAGACATCTTGTGGCTCCAATTGCTCACACCCTTCGCTGTAACACTCCAAATGCAGCACATTAGAAGTCCAGAGGGAGCCCACCTCCAGCAGACAGCAGAAGAAGATATGACACGGCATTCACGAATGCACAGAGAACTGTTTAATTTACAGCCACAATGGTGAAACAAACCATTTCAGAGCTTGGACATTCAAAGTTAAGTCTGACACTCATTCTTATATTCACTTATTGTGCTTAAGTATTAGAGAACACAGGATTACATTAACCATACACAACAATCTGAGATCCCTGCGGGACCGAGGAGTGGAAGGGATGAGCAAGAATGAGGGACCAGCCCCTCAAGTGGTGTAAGCTGGTACAGCTCCATTGCAGGCAACGGAGTGATGGTGATTTACACCAGCTGAGGATATGGCCCTTGAAATGTCCAACTTAACTTTGAATTAACGACTCCCATGTCACAGCCTTTAGTGTCACTGCTCCTTCTGGTTGTATCTGCCACTTTGAAGGAGGACTAACGCCACAACCTGCCAAGCTCCCAAGGCCGGCGGGTGAGAGCTCAGCTGGACTACAGGAAGCGATGCTCATATCGTGACACTATTCCTTGCAATTTAACAACCATGGACTGGATCCTCATCTGATGTAAATTAACTTGGGGGCAGCTGAAGTCAGAAACATTTGCCAATTTATAGTAGCTGAGAACATAGCCCTGAGATTTTTGTGTTTTCTGCCGCATGCTGTATGAACACTGTGCTTGACAACAAAGACTCATGTGCGTTTCATTCCTCGTAACAAAATTAACTCAAGACTACAAGTCCCAAACAAACGGCTACTGGAAAAGTCCCCGTTCAGTCTTCACTCTCTCCTGGTGTGCTGAATTTGGCATAACACGTTTATTTGCTGGCACCAACAAAACCTCTCGGTTTGCTTTGTTTTCAAGACTTTGCTACAAGGCCAGGCTCCTTCATGATATAAATCAGAGCTCCAGGATGCCCAGGGGAGTCACTCCCAAGGAGTTGGCCCACAAACCCAAACACAGCCTTCTCATGCCAGTCCAACCACAGGACCCTTTCCAAGAGTTGCTTTGCAAACTATTCCACTGAAGTGACTTTGACATCCTTTCATACCTGCACAGTGTCTGAGTGGGTCACATAATGCTTTTCATCTACATGATTTTAATGGATATATGTTTGGTTTTTTTCTTTCATTAGATATCTTTTAGACAAAAAAAAAAAAGGAACGGAGCAACATTATTGGCATCCCACTGAAACATAAATATATAAATTACATTTTATACACTTTTTTAAACGCAGACACATACATTCATGTGCATAACATTGTGAACAGTACACTTAGTGGAAAACAAGCACAGACAATCTTAGTTAAATGTATTTCCAGTTTTGGTGCTCAACAAATACACTGGGAAAATGATCACAAAATAGAACGGTGACTAACTCTATCTCTGCATTAGCATCTGAAGCCAATAATGCCTGTTAGCTAACATTGCTTTGTTTGGTTGAATTTGGACATAGCTACAGGAACGGGAGGGGAATGTTTGAACTATATTTAGAGAAATGGAAAGGTTAAAAATCTCGCTCTCTTTTGTTGTTTTAAGGTTCTGCAGTTCATTCACATTTGAAGATATTTTTATTTGAGTGGAAACACTGTCTTCAAGACAAACTTTTTTGTTGTTCCAAACTAAGAAAACTCTTTCATCTCTTTGTAGATGTTTCACAAATAAAAGAATCCAGTAGTTCACTTTACATATCCAATGTAATAATCCAAATAAAACAAAGGGTACATAATCCAAACTACTGGGGTGGGGCAGCGATTTTGGCCAAGTGAGTAGCCATGTCATATCTGGCACAGCCCTAAATTTCCAAAGCAGTACAGAAGGATTTATCCATGTGGCTCCCACTGCAATCTGTGGGGAACTGAACATCTAATCCTTTGGCACTTTGAAAATACAGGAGCAGGTGCCAGAGTATTTTATCTGCCCTGCTATAGTTAAAATAGATTTTGATGTTATTTGGGCTATTCTACAAAAAAAATATGACCACAAAATGCTTTTTTTTTTCTTTTTTTCTTTTTTTTTTTTGGTTCAAGAAAACATAGCAGGCTTTCTCAGGTATATAAAACTGTTAATTTTTAGATAAAAATACAAACTTCACCTTTACAAAAACACATATTTCTGTTGAATACACATAAAGCATAACATTTTACCAAAAATAAAGAATTTTAAGTTTTGTTCAAATATTTGCAGCAAGGTAGTTCCCATGCCACCATGACATTATACAATGCAGATACAAGAATTTGTACATTTCACACAGCTCCAACATGTGAAATAAAAGTATCTGTATACTGATAAGAATGACAATTGCTAACACAATATCACTAGTAGGCAACTGGCATAAGTCTTAAAGAAAAAAAAAAGGATTTTTGCATGGATATCCTATGATTTGTTTACGCACATCTCTCTTTTTTTCTCTTTTTTTTTTCTTCTATGTAATGCTTTAAATTACGGGGGAGGTTGGGGAACATAAACCAAGAAACGTCTAGAAAATTATGCATAGGTATACCATTTTTATTTTAATACATCTCATTAGTTTGCATCCCACTAGGAGAAATACCATAATGTTTTGTGTTCTGCTTATTGTTATACCAGTCTTTTATATGTGTTATTGGCAAATGTAGTCCAAGAGATAATAAAAAGCTAGGCAAAGAGTAAAAAGAAAACTTAATAATCACTTTATGGTGTAAAAAAAAAAATCCACTTAAGGCTCCCCAGAAGGTTTTTTTGTATAGACTTTTAAAACACCACCAAGCAAGGATGTATTGTTCTATAGTGTTTGCGTGGCATTTGATCATTTCATACATTCCTGCTTTTTTTGTGCCTGAAGTCCACCAGTGTCCATCCATCTTCATCAAGAACGCAGGCACATTTCTTGACGTAAAGCACCGTTGACTGCTCTGACAGAAATCCACTATTCACTTAGATTTTTGTCATGTTTTTGAGTACTTTTGGTATCCTCCATTCATTCAACTGTCTTTTTTTCTTTTCTGTCTTTCTTTCTTTCGTTTTTTTTCTTTTTTGGACAGGGAAGCTTCCTATTGTTTCACAGAGTGCTACAATACTTGCTTTGATGTCACATTAAACAAATGTACATTGTCTCTTTGTTCTCATTAAGTGTTCTTTTGAGCCAGTTTTTTCACACAGGAGAACAAATAAAGTATACAGTCAATAAGCACCATACATAGTAGGTTCAGGAATGTAACAAACCATGTACATCCATGTCCCAGAGAGAAGTTTTTTTTCTAGCTTATTTTCACCTTACATCTGCAGGAGAGAAAAAAGATACAATAACTCTATGATTAGAATCAAAGGTCCTGTCCTTGAAGCAGATGACTTTAAAAAAAAACTGTTCTGCATGAAGAGTCACTAACCTGGGACAAGAAGTTCTAAATGCTGTTTTGATTGAGTTTACATGCTCACTTTTAAAGTTGAATTTTAGAAAATCTTTGCTTCTATCATACTACTCCCAATAAATACCTGTTAATCTGAAACAGGATATCAAGTTTAGCATCCTTTAGAAATGATACATTGGTATAAATGAAAACTGCCACTGGGAGTTTATGTGCAAAAACAGGGGCTTGAAATTAAATTCACCATCATCCAGGCGTTAGGCACAGACACTGCAAAATCCAAATCATTCCCACTCCAAATACCAGAATCAATTGCAAGTGCTGCAGTTTACATACTTTCAAGTCATTAAGAAATGGAAATTCCATATTTAATTTGGAATGTGTGTCGCCATCATCATACATTGCTAATATGTTGGCCAAAGAATTTCAGTCATTTTTGCACTGAGAGGGTGTTAGTTTTTCACTACACTGAAAACCTCATGAATTTTGATGACTGACTATCATCATCCTACTGAGACTGAACAGACCAAAAATAAAGATCTTAATTTTCTGGTGTAAGTAACACAGGACTGCAACACAAAAAAAAAAAAAAAAGGTATTTCTTAGCATCTTTCTTGTCAAGTAAGCAGATCATCAGACTGTGTCAGGTGCATGTGCAATCAATCCCAGTTCATGCCAGAACATGGGTTTGATGGTCACACAAATAACAGTATTTGCTGTATGTACACTCAATGTTTCACAGCCAAGGACTGGGAACACAACAATTTGTAACCTGGCAATTCATTCATGCATTATCACGTGATGCTTTGACCTCAGAAATCAATAATAATGAAACACAAGCAAAGGCAATGGAACTTGAGATTTCAGAAGCTGAAGTATTAGCACCCTCCAATAAAAAAGAAATAAAAAAGGCAAGAAAAGGAAGTAGCTCAAGAATGTAAGATGCTGATGGTGATGTGGAGCTTAAAGGGAAAATACCAGCAGGTAGAATTATCAAAGCCAATCAAATCTAATCTCTTTGCAGCCTTGAGGTAGCAAGTGTCAAGATTCTGAACAGTGATTAAGTTGAAGTGATGATATTTGATTAAGTTTTCCAGTACTTGTGCTATTAGGGTGTTCAGCATATAGGTCCTACCTGAATATCAAATAGTTCCAGTAGGTTTTATGTTGGTTTTAACTTTTTTCGTTTCCGTTTTTTACCTGATTCCCTAGGCCTTCCTGTTAACATAAGGGCAGGGCTGGTGAAAAGCCCTAAGGTAATGCATTTCGTGTAACACTGAAGTCATAAATACTCAAACCGTTTACATTTCAAAGAAATCTCATTATCCTTTGCATTAAAGTAATAACTTTATAACGTCTGATTTGACATTGAGTTTACAAAGTAATTACACAAAAGTAAAGAAATAATAAACCAAGTTGGCATTGCACACGTCATTCCCAAGATCCATCTATAATTACTGTTACCATGCAGTACTCAACATTTGCCTTCAGCTCTGGAGTTGAGCTATTTTCAGCTCACCATCCACTTGCTGGGTGCAAGTTTTGTTCCTATCAGTAATTAAATCCTAGAAATATATATTTTTCCATGATAATTCTGCACCATTTTTTACACATATCAAAAACAAAAATTTTGATCTTAAAATCATAGCTGCTTAGTCTTTGGCAATTCAAGACAATCTGGAAAACTGAAATTGATCTAATGAAACTTTTTTCCCAAATGAGAGACATAGAAAATGTATCAAACCACACACATATTAAAAATAGCCACTTTATATGTGGTTTTGTCTAATAACTCCACCTAGTTTCAGCTAAACACTCAGCTCCGATTATAAATCGATGTCCAGTAAAATCACAGCAGAGGTCTAACTTTGCTTTTATAGAAATTCTAATTCCTCTGCTCCGTACATAGCAACTGAAGTTTACATTTCCTTGGACCAGGGTTATGTCTCCATGCTGCATGGAGCCAGCACAGAAAACCCTTCCTCACCCAGCCACCTACAAAATCTATCACCTCTGGGCAGCTTTCTTCCTGTTCACCTGCCTTCCACTGACTCTTTAATTGTGGGCTGGTCCTACTGCACCCTTAAATTCCCTGCAGAGGTGCAAACTAAACTTTTGAGGCTGCCTTCAACCAGATCCAGGAGAAAGGGAAATGTCCTTTCTACCATGGTGGGTTTCCTGAGTGTGTCAAGCTCTGCATTGATTGCACTGTACTAGGTAGATCAGAGCTAATGATTTTAGATTAAATCAGAATGATTTTATGAAAGCCAGATTGAAAGGAAGAATTTTTCCCCACAGATCTTTCCACATTGTAACTCAAAGGTTGTCTTGACAAGGCAAATTTAGGTTTAATGCAACAACTGACAAATTGCTGAGTATACATACACAAGGAAACAACAGGAATGAGCAATGTTGTTTCCAAACGAACTCCTTAGCCTCAAATCCTGAATTTATTCCAAAGTGCTTTACATTAATCTCAATCCATATTTTCCCCAAGGTCAAGTAAATCTCTCTGTTAGCCCTGCCTCCACAAAGTCTAAAGAAATTAGGCAACAGAGTTCACCCATGAGCTGCAACATGACAACCTTGAAGCAAGACCTGAACGCTACTGGGCATTTACATTTATTTAAAGGCCAACCTAATGACAAGTGATACACTTTAAATTTGAAATCCAAACTCCTTATACAGCACAAACTGGCCCTCATTTTGCATCTTCAACACAGAGCAGTAGCTGGGAGCTTCTCCACTGAGTTCACTGTAAGCAATGTTTGCTTTACATTCTTTACTAGTATAAAAATAAGGTCCATATGAAATCAGCATTAATGCAAAAATAAAAGGAAAACATACCAGTTTCTTCTTCTCTATAATCTGAATTAGTATTTGATGATGTACAGGTGCATTCCATATGCTCTTCTAATCTCACCAGAACTTCTTTTAATTTTGGCTTTTTTCTAACATATTCCACTTTTGCCACCTATAAAATACGATGAGGTATGTACTGAGACACATCAACATGGTTACAGTTCAGAACTGAAGACAGATAACTATATACCTCTATTTTTAATGTAGCCAAACCCATATAAAATGTTAGCAAACTAATCAACTTTTATCTTAATTGTGCATCGTGTAACTATTTATTGCACAGACTATTTGTTTATTCAAGTTCAGCAATTTGAAACAATTTTCCCCCAAGAGATAAAACAATTTCCCATTCATTTTGGTTTGATGTTTTAAACAACTCGGTTTCCACATGTATCACAATAAACTTCTATACAGATTCAAATCAGTGGTTGTTCTTGTAAATTGCCACTTTTAGCACAATATTCTGTGTTGTTAAAGGCTGACAGTGAAGGCATTAGATTGGTTTGTAGTACATTATTTACAAATTGGTGTCTCCAGAGCCCTCTGAATGTGAAGTGCTCACCCCTACACAACCAGGATCTGAACATGACCTTAGAAAGCAGTTTCATTCCTACTCACTCCCCGCAGTAACCTGGGGCTTGGTCACAAGAGCTCTCAAGCACAGTTTTTAGGTCCCAGGGAACTACCACTCCTCAACTAGGTCCAGCATTTGGCTTCACTGGGGATAGCTGGCAGATGGAATATTTCTCCCCAGTCCTTCCAACTGCTCACAGCTGCACTGCTCCTCTTATGGCATCCTTAAAATAAAAATGTCTGGAGGGCAAGATGAGGTTGGAGGAAGGCTCACACTGGAGCAGCTATACACACATCTCTCGTCTGAAGGAAGCCAAGGCAGAACAGTTGGGGTGGGGAGATACTGAACACGAGGACATCCTGACCCACAGGCTGGCAGCCAGGAGAGGAAGAATGGCAGGGAGGGCAGGGCACTGATGTCCTGGGGTGCTGAAATGGCTTGTGGGATGCTGGGCACTGACTTGTGCTAAGTGCAGTGGGCATGATGGTCAGGGCCATGCAAGGGAATGTGGCATAATGTGGGCAAGGAGAGTGCTGGAGACTTTGTAAGGGGTTCAGTGTTTAGTTCTCAACTGTGTTGAACACTGCAGAATAGGTGGTGATCATTGGCTTGAAATAGAAATCACTGCAATTAAATCATGGCTTCTCAGACCTACTCACCATCTGACAAAAGGGCACTGCAGTGTGGCTGTCCCAGCAAACAAGAAGACTACAAACCTTATGGATGCAATATAAATAAGAGAGATGAGGGAGCAGAAGGACAGGAGAGGCTGGGTGTCTCTACAGAAGTTACATGACAAAGCCATAAAGGCTGGTCCAAACAAAAGCTCCAGCCACTACCAAATAAAGCATCCACAGGGACACTCCCAGCCACGGTTTCCTTGTGTGTTTGGTGGGGATTCAACGCTCCAAATCAATCTTTACACTGCAAAAATCATTCCCTTGCCCTTTCAAAACTGGAACAGTGTCACAAAATGAGAGTGGTGGCTGGAAAAACCCATTACATTCCTAGTTCCCAGAAACACTCTTCTGGCTCTGGGGTCACAACTATCAAGGGCCTCTGAATGCCAGTGAGAGAAGCTAGAGCAAAATCCTGGCCTTTCTAAAGCCAATGGGAGATGTGCCTGAGCTTTCACAGAGCAAGGAGTTCAGATCCACATTTTAGTCACCACCCCTTGTGTCAACAGGATCTGGAGATGATTTTCATTTACCCAGCAAACAAAAGTTACAGAGACAGATGCAATAACTAAAGTATCCACATTAAAAGGTATCTTCTGAAACTGTCAGATCTCCATGTAAACAGATTAAGAGCTGGCCATGACATACTAGAACACTTTATCTGAAAGACTAACTATGGGTCAAAGCAGTATGTTTCAAAATTTCCTATCAGAACCCAACTCCATCAAGCCTTTGAACACGATGATTTGAAAATGTACAACTGAGTCATCTGGCATCAAAGGATGACTAATCCTTAAAATTTATGAAAACAAACAGTAATTAAGACACCTCCATCATCAGAGACAAAGAAAGGGACCCAGCAATCATGAAACAGCTTTCAGATCTGCCATGCTTATTACAGCTGTTAGAATAAACCAGTCTCATTGAAAATTACATGCAACAAAAATAAACTGTAATCAAGCTTTTAAAAGCCTGTCCTTGTTTCACTTGGTTTTACAAACGGAAAGATATATGCAGTTCCTGTGGCTATTTGGTATTAAATAACAGTAAGAAAACCAGAAACAGTAATACTTTGCAGAGGATCATAATGAATTTATGCAGCCATTTAAAGCTGGTTTTTGCTCTTGTCGTTAAAATACAATCCAGCACACACATTCCACTGCCCTACTTCACGCTACACAAGTTAAGGGAATGTCATTTTGTAAGATGTTGCAAATACTGGAGCTGAAGCAGTACAAACCAGATAAGCTGCTGTGTCTGTGTCACCTGTTAACACCCGCTGCCACACACGGTGCTGATCTACAACGATGAAGGCTGCATTTTCAGTGGGTATAAAATGGGGTAGTTGTGCCAACAGCATGGGATTTGGCCTTGTGTACAGATCTTTTTTTCTTCTCTGTATTTTTCCTCTGGTGTTTATATTGTACAGTTTCCCAAGTGTATTACCCAGCACTTTGAGGTGGTCAGTCCTCAACAAATCAACAAGCTCCTTTTACTTGTCTCTAATGTAACAAAAGTAAAAATCCTCAAACCCTCCAGATCCAGAAAATACCACTAAATAAAAAGTCTTTGAGAGCAAGATAGTGAAATAACTGATTAGCTTAAATGGTGCGTAATCAGTGGCACCATACTTGCATCGGTGTAGATTCTAGGTCTAGATTCTGCAATACATTGTGGTGGCTAAGTAAAAACAAAAACGAAATCTGATAAAAATATGTGGCCTAATGGAAACATCATGGGAATACTTTTTTAAGAGCTTCTCTGGGATAGAAGAAATCAGGGATTAATAGCAGGGAAAAGAAATACAAGACTGTAAGTAGAAATGTCCAAAAAACCTCTAGTACAAAGCTAAAATTTACCATGGACAAGAGCTTCCAAGAGAAGTGTCAGCACAGAAAGTTCCTCTTAACAGCAGAACTCATGTGGCTGATACCTAAATACTGCATGGAAACAAGCCCAAAAAGCAACTGAATGAGAATACTTTTTGGAATCCTATTGCTTCCATATTAAAATAACTGCACGCTGATACAATGGAGGGAAAACCTGTCTGTGAGGAAGATGTGAGTCAACAGGCACTAAGGACTGGGGAAACACCAGGGATCCTGCAGGGCCTGGCAAGCCACTGCTGCAGGGATAGGAGGGCAGGAATGTTGGTGTGGGGTCTCTGAGTCCCTGGGCAGGGCAGCCAGAGCCTGCCCTCTGCCAGCCTGGCAGGGCTCCCCACGCTCCCAGGGCACCTCGCTGCTTTTCCGCCTTCACCTCTGTCGGGGCTTCCTTTGTCTCTCCCATTCCTAAAGTGACCTTTGATACCTGGTCCTGCCTGCCAGTCCCACCGAGTGCTGGCTGCAATCTCAGTTAAGCCACAGCTCAGTCAAAGTGCTGCTTATCCCAATGGCAGAAACTGTCACTGAAGAAAAAGGTTCTCAAAGCTGCAAACACGACGTACAGCCATTTCACCTACACATCCCATGTGTTCTGCAAGGCCTTTGCAACCGGCTCTGAGGCTGGGCAGCTCTGCTGAACAGCTCATCCTGAACTCCAGCATTTTTCCAACCTCTGAACAACTCTCCAGTGGCAGCTGAGGAGCTGCTCCTGCATTCCCTCCTGTCCAGCTCCTTTTCTCTGCACCTCACCCTCACACTAATGTACTCTAAGAATGTACTGGGTTAAAATTCCCCAGATCAGTTCAGCATTGAACATGCAGAAATGGCTGAAGCTGGCAGGGCTTCTGCTCAAGGCCAGCCTGAGGCAAAGCTGAGGTAGATGGAGTCATTTGGCTTTTGTTTCTTAATTTGTATTTGAGCACTGCGGCAAACAATCCTAACGGTCAGCTTGGCTATTCAAAATCAGCAGTACAGGCAGGATTTGCTCCATAATATTAACTGGGACCAAACCCACCAAGAACAACACCATGCTGAACATTGCAAAAAGCCTCTTGGGAAAGACTCTTGTTCAGAACCCCCCAAGTAAATTATGGTATGGTACTTGGTAAATACTTGAACTCACTGAACAGAAGCAACAGGATCTGCAGATGTTACTGAAATGCTTTTGCACACAGAGGAGAAAATCTCTCTCTAACAGACACCAACATCCCTAACTCCCTCATCCTTGTCACCATTGCTCTATCAGGAGAGAAATACAACCCCTTCCTTCCCATCAAAGAGCAGCTCCCAACCAGCTGGGAGCCTCTTCATCTCAGTCTGAGTTCTGCAGGGCTGTGCAGGTGCAGTGTGCTGAACAGAGATGTCTTTAGGGCCAGGAGGCCATGCTCTGGTGGGCTCACTCTGTCACCGTGCAGGGCACACCCACCTTTCACTAATAAAACCCACCCCATGAAAGAGAAACCTTACAGGACCTATTTCAGGGAAGCTGTTCCACCAATCCCCCTGGCCTGGAGCCTCCCTACAGCTTCAATTCCACACGCCCATTAACGATATTTCACTGATGAGAGCTAAGTGAAGATGAAGAAAGGACATCCCCGAACCCTGCAGCCTTTGAATCACGTCCCAGGAATGAAATGCCCCAACACACGCACCTCCACTGCTCCTCCCACACTGCCCCAGCCGTCTCTTAACCTTGACTACAGTGGCCCTCAGTGAGACAAAGAAAACACCCTTTGCTTTCGCCTGTTGGATGATGCAAACCCACTTGCTGACCTTTCTGGATGAACATTTTTCTAGTGTGAATGGGCCAGCTATGATCTCACTACCTTGTCAATGAGGAGGAAGCGGGGAAAGCCTTTTCAATGTTCCATCAAAAGAGAGCTTTTATGCAGTCTGACATCAGGGGAAAACACAAGCCGGCTTTCCAACTGCACTGCAGAGCAGCTGAGAAGGCTCTCCAAAACCGCTCCCACCTTTCCAGGGACCCTCGCTCTGAGCCAGCTCCTTAATGGCATGAGCAGACATTCAGCTCTAAACTTAGGATTGGCAAAAGGCTCAGAAAACCATCAATTACATCAAAGCTACAAGGGGATCTGACTCTGGAGGGCATAAATATGGATTCTGTTCTAAGAGTTCTGGTGTGACAGTGGGGTCAGCCTACAACCTTTACAATGAACATCCTGTTCCTGCTTGACCTCTTGTCCTTTTTTTCCCCTGCTACTTAATGACTGTTTGGAGCAGTCTTGGAGCTTAAAAAAAAAAATAAAATAAAATGTCCTCCAAAGCTGGCTGACGTATATTGATATTGCTGGTGGCAATATATTTACACAGCCACGAAAAGCAGCTGCCTAGCTGAGCCTACTTTTAGCTTGTGCCCTACTAAAATGAATGCAAATCTAAAGGCACTACCATGGGCTGACTGAGAGACTGAGATTCCTTCAAGGTGGTGGTGTGCTGGGGAAGCAGCCCCAGCAGTGACACCCTGCAAAGCTGCTGCCAGGAGTCTGCAGCTCTTAGGGAACCCTCGGTGTCCCAGCAGCAGGGGGACAGCCAAGACCCTCTCTCTCACCTGTCATCTCCCCCATCCCTCAGGGGCAGGAGAGAGCACAAGGTTGCAGTATCACACACAGGTAGCAACAGCAAGTTCATAACACGTGTCTCAGCTCTTTGCTGAGCTCGTCCAGCTGCTCTGTAAGTGTTCACTGCTACACAAAATCAACTGGAACTGATTTGAACCCAAAGGCAACAGCACTAAATATCACAACCCTGAGGCACTTTGCTGTTTAGCTCCTATTCAGAAAGGTTTACAATTGCAGCCCTTCAATCTCCCCAGTTTGTTCTCAGGCCTCAAGTAATTATTCATCCAAATTTTTACCTCATTTTTAATTGTTTCTGCAAAGCATATCCCATGAAGGCAAGGCAGAAAGCAAGTGTAAAGTATGATTATTTTTGGGAACACTGAGGGAATCTCAGATGTTTCGCCAGCTCATTTGGATGCAAAAACATTTTTCAGATGTTCAGAAACAGAAAAGAAAAAGAAATCCTGCCCAGACACATGTCTGCATGTATGAAAAACAGTGTATGAAAAACAATGAAAGGGCTTAGGTGCCTTATTTTTGTTCTAGGATGTACAGCACTACATGAACGGCATTTTTCTCAAGAAATCCATTGCAAGTGCAGCAATCAGTGTGTTGTGCTGAGCAATTTTATGTTCAAGAATGTGGTGGGGGTTATTTTAATTCTGCTCTTAAGAAATTCAGGGCAACAAGAACTCAGAGTCTTCACAATATGAATGCTAAGTGTAAGTCTAATCTCCTATACACAGATGTAGATCAACAGTACTTGTTTAAATACCGATAAAACTTAGAACACAGTGAAGCCAAATGAACATAAATATTTCACGTAATATTTACTGGAAAGTTGCAATAGGGATTTTGTCTAATGAGTAAATACAGCATGAAGCTGTTGAGTCTTCTATCCCTGGGGTAAGATAATTTGAAACACATTTTTTCAGATCAAAAGTGTTATGTTGTCAAATATAAAAGCCCAATTTAGGCTGCATAATATTTAATTAAGAAAACAGCATTCCATACTGTGATTTATTTATTTTTTTAAGTCCAATGCCCCTTGAGTCATTTTATCTTCTTAACTTTAAGATCTGTACTGTGCGAGATCATGGGAAAGGCACAATCAACTTTATTTTCATTGAAAAGGGGGGGAAAAAAAAAAAAAGAGAAAACCTAAAGGGAACCCTGTGAAAATCAAATCCAAACCCAAGATTTTCCAATGACCGTGTAACTTGAAAAGGCTTACTCAAAACAGAGAGGGGCATCCTGTGCGAGGATGCACGGCAAAGACTTGGGTCACGCAGGCACAGGGACAAGTGGAGCTCCCAGGCTGAAGAGGACCCTGCCGGGGCCCGGCAGCCCCTGCTCACCTTGACACTCCTGTGGTGTATCCGCGAGGGCTGGCACTTGACGCTGCTGGTGTTGCAGCAGCCGGTGCAGCGCTTCACCTCCACGCAGGGCGGCCATATCAGGAAGTTGGCCGAGGTGGGGTCGATCTGGCTCCGAGGGATCTCGTAGATCACCGTCCGTGTCTTGCACACCGCCGGGATGGCCTCCTCTGCGGGCACAGCAAAGTCACGCGCCCAGGTGAGCGGCTGCTCCCGCCCCAGAGCACCCACACGCACCTGCTGGGCTGGAAGGGTGCTCCCAGTCCCCACCGGCCACCGGCAAGCCCGTGCTGAGCGCTGCTTGCTTACAGCTGAGCTGCGGTGTTACCCTGGGACAAGCCCGACTCGCTCCCAAAACCCAGCCCTAAAATGAGGGTTTGCAGTGGCCTGGCTCCCGACACAGCTCGGAGCACATACCATGAGATAAGACAATCCTGGCTCTGGAAGTGACAGCAAGCCAGGAGCTCCTCCACATTTGATGACCCCCTAGTACAGCCTCGGAGGGACTGTGCGACAGCAGCCGCTGTTTTCCAGCTCTGGGGTCATCGCTGCACACAAACATGTAACTCCTGGCAAACACCACCTCAGAAGCTAAACTGAGGATTATCTGTGTCATACCAGATTTGCTCAGCTGGGAAACAACCTGCACCAGCTTGAAACTTTCAAGACTTGGGTTTCCACTTCCAGAACTTTAACATCCCCACATCAGGGAGTCGGGTTCATCCACCATTCCAAAGGGCAACTGTCATTTTTTCTGAAGTTATCAAAGCTTTGTACACTGTGGGTTTATTTAATTTGTTATTTCCTGAGTGAGGCAAAACCACCAGAGCAGCATGACCAAAAAACCTGCAGCTGAACCAATATCCTGGTAGGCTCAGGTAAGGTGAGCTTGTAGAGGATTATAAAGAGTAGCTCAGTACTACTGTGTGATGCTGCCATGATGCAAACCATGCATCATCATCAACCTAGGGACTGTTTAAGAAGTCAAGCTGATATTTCAAAACAGTCCAGAAAAAAATAGCAATTGCAGGGACAAGTTGTTTGCTGATAAGTTCTCCAAAGACAGCTGGGATTTTTTTGACTTTTTTTTTTTTTTTGCCTTACAGTGGAAGCTTGTGATAGCTTTGGGTTAGATGTGTCAGGGAACTGGAACACTGCCTGCACTTCTTCACTTAGTTAAGTACAAGAAGCTCAGGCCTAGCCTGTGCCTGCAACGTGGAAATCTAGGCTTAGTTTCGAAAGAGATGCATTTCAACAGACTAAATAGAGTGAAAATCCTTATTCTCAGCCCCCAGTGCCATGAACTCAAAAAAAATTAACAGATCCAATACTGCAAGATAGCTGGCAACTCCTACAAGTTATTGAGCACACCCAGTTCCCAGTGACTGTGGCGGGGAGGCATTCAGCACCTTGCAGGGTGAGGTGCCAACGTCGCAGGCTGCTTCAGAACCGCTGCTCTCCCGCGGCAGCCAATGTGCCGGGCGCCTGCCAATTCTCACTGCAAATCCCTGCTGACAGCAAGCTGGGCTATCTCTGCGTCCCACCACAGCTCCAAGTGCAAACAGGCTGAACTACCCACCATGGAGAAGTTCACGGATGTTTTCCACGGGCCGGTGGAATGGTGGAACACTCACACCTAATCAGATGAACAAGCACTGCACATAAATCCTCTTGGAACATCCCTTTTTTAAAATTTATATTTGGGCTTTGTTGGACCACCGTCGTTATTAATAAGGATAAAATCCCCTGTAAACATGCCTGGTGCCCAACGCAGCGATGGAAATCAATGCCCCGGCATTTCCATCAATGGCTTTTAATTTTTGGGATAAACTGTATTTTTCTTGTGAATAAAGAGTCAAGCTGTTTCCTTTTGTGGAGCTTCTGTACTGAAAACTCTACCAACTGTTGATGTTTTTTAAAGCACACTGCTGTAGTTGTTCCCCACACTATGAATTATACATTGAATATCACAGCATTTTCTAACTGAGGTCTAGCTTTCCAACATGCTGCAACAAGAAAGTGAATGTAAAGAATTTGTGCATGTCTGTCTCCTATGGACATCCTCCAGAAGACAGCTTCTCAGGCAACGGCTTGTTTTGTGCAAAAAGAAAGGCAGAAGCTAGAAATGGCCCTTTTTTCCCTTTGTGCATGTCACATTTTTCCAGTGAAATGTCCTGCTTGGCTGACCAAAAGCACTCCCTCTGCTTTCACTCCCAAAGTACAAATAGCTTGTTTCTTACCAATGCTTCTTTTTCTGCGAATGGGCACAGGACGGTTCTCTTGCACATGTTTAGCAGAATGAACACTGTAAGATCTCACGTTTGTTTCTGAAACATCATCGTATCCTAGAACAAGAAACAAAATGTTAAACCTCAGGTATGTTACTTGCACCAATGTCGCTACAGTGCTGTTCCATAGGTACAAATCTGTGCTGTTCATATGCACAGGACCAAATCCTGCTACAATTAAGTCTAATGTAACCCCTGTTAATGAAATTGCAAGGGCGTAAGGCCGGGAAGAAAGACACAGACGTTCAATGTCATGTATAAGCATGCACAATTTAATTCCAATATCCACTTTACTGAAAGCCCCCAGAAACAGTGCACGCAGTGTGGCACAGAACCATATCTAAAGTAAAACAGTTGCATTTTTATGCGAAAGGCATAATACGGCTTTTCTTACTGGAAAGGTGTAGAAATAGGAACAATAATCCTGCATGTGAAATGCTTCTTACAAGCATTTTGAAGTTCTGGTATGAGGCTACAGTAGAAAATATGGTATTAGACCCAACAGCAACAATGCTGCCTCTGTAAATTTTCTGTTGCTCGGTTTTCAGGGCAGTACTAGGACAGAATCAAAAGCAAAAAGTAACTAGCATGGGTTTCCTTTTAGCCTCTCTGTTGCAGAACAAATCCCCTGTGAAGTATCCTAACCTTTGGAGGGGCATCTGAAGCTACTGCAAACTCTGGGACTGCATCCAGGCTTGTCTTGTTCCCTAAATAAGCCTACCACATGGGTTAAAGGGCCATGAGAAAAAGCAAAGATGGAAAACTTGGCATTTCATTTATCATAAAAAACAACAAAATAACTGCTCCAACTATTTGGGTTTGTTAAGTGAAGCAGTTCAGGTCGTGTCCCATGCCGTGGGGTCTGAAAACCACAAGCACAATCTGCAAATGGGAGATCAGGAAGATGGAACCACACAGAGAACTGCACACAGACCCCAGGACACCCAAACTAAGGGGTTTAGCACTCTGGTGCTTGGAGTGTCCTCTGTAACATCACTGCACAGTTTCAAGGTTTCACTGCTGGCTCCTAAGAAAACTGTGACGTGCTATAAAAAAATGTAAAAAGGTATTACACAGTACTCAATTACCCTCTCTGCAAGCTACCAACACCCTACACTCTCATCTTCTGCACTGTCACACTCCCTGCTCCCAGTTTGTTCTGTATACACAGCTGTCTGTCTCTGGAACTTGTTTTAATCTCAGCTTTATTAGCAACACACATCATAAGGCTCTGCTCAACAAAACAACCAACTCCTTTTCTCCTCCCTCCAAGAAACTGTGCCCTAAGGAACACGCAGCTTGTGAAATCACCTGTACAGCCAGGTGAGACATGAAGACAGCAGGATCTTCAGCACCTTAGAAAGAGTTCTGCATCTCAGGGTTTATCACCACTTCTTGGAAAATACTATTGTGAGTAGCTAAGAGAAGATAAAGTGGGAGGTCCAAGAGGTAGTGCCAGGATCACCCACTGGTCCTGCCTATTCTCCTTATCAGCTGAACAGATCCTTGTATGAAATTAGTCATTGTGAAACCCACTGTCTCAATTTATCCAAATAAATCAGCTCCTGGTTCCTATGTATGGTACTTCTTTCCCATTGATTTCGATGGGAAATTTTGGAACCTGACTGATTAGCTGGTATTGGGCCTTACTTGCAATCCCAGTCCCGTCACGTAACACAGCAATGACTAAAGGGTTTTATTTCTGCTTTTACTGCACCCCATACTCCAGAAAACTCATCAGTGGTATAAATAAAATGGCTTGCCAGAGATCCCACAGGAAGTTTGCAGCTGAGCTGGGGAGTGGAGCCAGGTCTCCCACATCCCATTCCAATGGCACCAGGCCATCCACCTGATCCCAAATGGTGTTATGCAAAATGAGGATCCGTTCTGATGTGCCTCCAGCCCTCTTCTGTTTCCTAGCACTCAGCCACCCAACACCTTAATACTGACCTCCTTTTTGGCAGCTTCAAGTTGTCACAAACTCTCCCTCAATTTGAGGCAATGAAGTGATACTCAAAAGAAAGCAGTGTGAATTCTGCTCAGCCTAAGACCCAAGCTAGGCTCGGAGCAAGAAGCATCTCCATCCACAAGCAAACAGTGTTTTAAAGGAGATTAAACACAAAAGTAATGCCTCTAATCTGAGCTGCTTGGTGGGCACAGGCATCAGGCTGGAAAGGGAAGCCGTCTGTGCTGCCAGCGCTACGGCAGGGCTGGGCCACGGCTCCTAATCCCACACTCAGCAGGGCTGGCACAGCTCCCTCCTAGCATGAAGGATCCCTCGCTGCCTCGTTCAAAGAAACTGGTAAGAACCAAAGGACTGGTATGATCAGCTAATCAATATGGTAAGCCATGTGCTCACACATAGCTGCTCGACTCAGCTGCAATTAGCCATTCTCCATCACCACAGTTATAAAGCAAAATGACACCTCGAGGAGCATGTGCTGCTTATAAGGTGATTTCTAAGGTGAAGAAGGCCCCCGGCTTATACTGTGCCTCACTGTCCCACTACCTGTCTCCAGCATGTATAGAAGCTCCTAAGTTCATGTCTCTGTGTGAGGGTTACAAAAAGAGATCTACACAGCTAGCTCAGCACTCTGCAGAACGAGTCCTGGTCAAACCTCAATGCATTATCTAACACAAACTGTATTATTTCTATCGACAATCAACCATGTTGGGTTTAATAAACAGAATCATGGAGCACACAGCTGGAGCCAGAAGACACTACAACGCTAAAGGCACTTGGTGTCCCCCTGATCCCCACAGGCATTTGGAAGGAACTCCATTTCCCAGTGAAGTCAATGGGAAAATCGATGCACTTCAAGCAATGTTTAAGTCAACAGGAGTCCTGCCCAAGCAGGAGTGAAAAATCACCAAGCCAGCTTTGAAACTCACACTTGGCTCTGAATGTGTGGCCAGAAGACTTCCTTTTATTTCATCAAAACCACGATGCTACAAAGAGCACTCTCTAGTTTGGCTTCAAGGAAGGCTGATAAATTTGTACCAGTTTTTCCCCCAATGTACTGATTTAGTTGCAGGGTGAGGATAAGCTCTTAGCAAAGGAAATGAGAGTTTATGGGTGCTTAGCACCTCACAAAATGAGGCTTACAGCAGAAAGCCTAGAAATGGGTGGTTCTTAGTTTAGAACTCGAACACTGCTCGTCACCAAGAGAAGATGGAGGATGCTGCACAGAGCCAGATTAGTGCAGTTCTCTTTTAACATTTTAATAATAAAAAAATGTTTTCATGGCAGCCGATCAAGAAATTTCTCTGTAATCTTTTATGTACTGACAACATATCAATGATGGGCATAAAAACTCTTGCAATTAGCCTTGGTCAATCCATTAGTGTAGCTGAAATTGTTCTTTTTTGTCAGATTGGCAATTTTCCACTGGGTCATGGAATATAAATCACAGAGTTCCTGTGACATTCTGCCAATACATGATTACTCTTCTCACTCAAGAAGCATGTGGAAAGCATCCTAAGTTTATTGCTATTTTATATTTATCAATTTATACTTTTGCACTTCCATCTTCTTCCCAAACTATTTTATGTGAGGTACAATCCCTAACATATGAAGTCTTAATGCAAACCCTTCTAGATGTCACTTTGATGTGCATCCAGAAAGTACGGATCCAAAACTTCTAGTACCAACAGCAGCAGTTTAGGAAATTCTTATCATCTCATTTTTTTCAGGAATTCAACGTAAGGTACAATAAACTGAAATGGTCTGTCTTACAAATCAGTCCTAGAGCCAGAAAGCCCACGGCAACATCAGTCTGTTTTTTGATCTTCTTTTTGGCTAATGCAAAATTTGCCCTTCTGACATCCAACTGCAGAGATAGATGTCATTAAGTTTTCAACTTTGATCTGTTAAAGGAAATATAAGTAGCAGCTTGCAAGATCCTGTTTTGTTTAGGTTTTTTTGGTTTTTTTCCTTTACCTAGGTGTGATCAACCAACTGTAAAGGAGGAGGAGTATTCCCTCATCTGTCTCAGGAAAAACACAGGCCACACATGGAAGATGCCTCTCATGATGTGTAAGAGGTGCAAGCGAAGCCAAAACATTGCACTGCAACATCCTTCATTTGAGCACCACACCAAAACCCGCAAAGCCAACAGCACATTTTCCAAAAGACTGAGCTCTGCAGCAGCCCAACACTTTTTCCATGGAAGTATACAGTTAATTTAGAACATTACTCCACTTAACAAAAGCTGCTCTGCTAGTTCTTAATCACAGGCCGTTAAATTCACATGGCCTAAGGTGACCCTGGTGGATGCCCTTAACCCGTGCAAAGAGGCACACTCAGCCCTGCCTTTCCCCATACAGGCAGATGACTTGGGGAAAATCTGTTCCCAGCGGGAGGCAAACATAATAGGTGATGAAATGAACTCTACCTCCCACAGGACAGATGGGAGAGGTGAAGAGCGAGGAGAAAAACCACGCTGCTGAGCCAAAGAGAGCTTCACAGGCAGAGCAGAGGAAATGCCCCCGTTTTGGGGATTTAGGCTGCTCGTAGTAAAACTGTACTCTGCACACTAGAGCTGCCTACTTCCTGGGACTGTGCATGCTTTCTCCTTTAAACAGGGTCAGCCTCTGCTCTCCGTCATGCCAAGGCAATTCTGTCACTGCCTCTGGATCCCAATCGCCACAAATTAATACAAGACCCTATTTCCTGATAGAAACAGGATTGTCATGCTGCCTTTACCCTCAGAGTCGGACATGCAGCACTGGGCGCTGACAAACTGGCCTGGATTTTCTTTTTTGAATACAATGATAAGCTCCATGTTGGGTAGTGTTTTTCTTTAAGTAATATGCCAGATGGTCTGGGGGTGCGGTTTCTAATTTTATGAAGGGGGTTATCAGTCATCTCTGCGCTACAATATAGAGACCAAATCTGTCAGAATAGAAGAAAAACCTGCCCACTCTGACTTACAAAACTTACTTTTCCAATTAAAAATATATGTTTTGCATTGCAGGAGAGAAAATTACTGTTCTTCCTTCATTTTCCACAGATTCCGCCTTGTTACTCAGGAATATCAGACATTTTCTTCATGCATGCCTGATCCTGCAAACTCTTAGCCTACAAGATCATTCTTAATTCTCAAGTCCACCCACTGAGTTTAAACAGGGCTACTCACATGCAGAAGGACTGGCAATACCATGCAGTAAAACGAGGGAGAGAACAGTCACTGGAGTGATTTTGTTCTGAGCCTCAGTTGAAAATGAGTACATGCTATAAAAGAGAAATATACCTACTGTACCAGCCCTCACTGAACTGGCTGTTCCCTAAAGGCAATTGCAGCCCTAAGGAAATACATTTCAGAAATATCATCTTACCAGCGACAACGAGAAAACATTTGATTTGCTAATTCAAGCTCATACTAAATATAGTAAACAGGCCCGATCCTGTTTACTGAGGAAAGCACGGCAATTTCAATACTCGATTAGTCACTCTGATAAGCCTTTAGTAAGAATTACTCATGACAGTAAAGCCTGCAGGACTGTGCCCAGGAAATCAAATGTGGGTAGTAAAGATGGGTTACTCCGTGAAAACCCAACCGTGCCTGAGCAGCTCAGAGCACAGCTTAGCACACGGGCAAAAGCAGCACTCACATAAGCAAGAACCGGGTGAAAGGCTGAATATTTTGGTTTTATTTTTTAATATTGTTTGAGTTCATGTCTTAAGGAATTACTGTTTCACGGTGAGATAGTAAAATATTTATGTCTCTTGTTTCTCTAACGGTTTCTAAACTGACAAATTGCAAGAAAACAGCAAAATGAAATGGGTAAACTTGTGGCTGACCTTTTCCATTTTTGGTCTTGCATCTTCCAGTTAATATTCGCCACGAGGTAAATAATTATTTTCCAAAATAAATTTCTCTGCTACATCTACTCCTTTATACAGCTCCTGCCATTGCCCCACTTGTCTGCCTGATTCTCTTGCAATGGAGCCACGTGAACTTTTGCTCTCTTTCTAAGTGGTATTTAAAAATGAAGCATGTGCTTGTTACGCTGAGGTATTTGAAAAAATAATGTATTCTGGTAGCTACAGAACCCTGACTCAAAGGCAGCAGCAGCATGCACTATTTTAAAATGCTAGTGCTCAGATCCAGCCCTTCTGCAACAGCAGCCAACTCCACCAAGTTCACTGGGAAAAAGATTTTAGCAGTAGTGCACTTGTCTGGTCCAAAACAGCCTTCAGTGGGGAAATATGAACTGCATACCCCCTCCCTGTGTGAAAGTTTCTTTAACTGTGGTGATAAACAACAATGATGAAGCACTGCTCTCCAAAAATATTAAACCGATGCCAATCTGGTAATTAGTAATTAGCCTCTACGGTAAAGTGTTGTGCAAGACAGAAATACTCCCATTTTCAGTGTAATGGGAAAACATTTGCTCCCTAATCACATGAAAATTGAAAGCTATGACTGTAAAATACGTTCCTAGTGCATTCCTGCTCATTAATAGAGCACTGTACAAAAAGCAGTGAGTTAAACTCTAGAAGGATCCTGCAACTCTGAATGGAGGTGATTGAACCTGGCACAGACTTTACAAAAATACACAGCATATGGTTTAAAAGGAGATGGCCCAGTACCAATGCAAGCAAGAACTCATTCATTTTTCTCCATGTTTGTGCTTCAGCAAGATGCAGGCTTCCCCTGGGCACATCAAAGGTGCCGGGTTTATTCTCTCTCAACTGAGGGGAGAAATCACCAGGAACAAAGTGCATCAAGTGAAACCAAATGATAAGGAACCCCGCAACACCATGCTTCTAGATCTGATTTACTGCTGCAACGATCTGTTAAACTGCACGTTCTCACTACACCCATTTGCATGCCTAATGATGCAGAAAATAACCCTGCACTATTTTCTTTCGGAAAAAAAAAAAGGTGTATTTTTGAGGGTAATCTTCATATGCAGGTTTCTGTTTAAAATCAGCGCGGACGGTTTATTTTCCTTCTAATAAAGCCCAGCGCTTGAAGAGACATTACTTCATTCATAAACATTGTTTCAAATATTTTAAATACCTCTAGGACAGTAGTTTAAAGATAACACAGCAATGCAAGAACAACAACAAACCTTATGGCAATTCTTCTCCGCTGCGAGACGGAGAGAGCTCTGAAAACACGGGGGGTCACAAGGCCCCTCTCCACCCTGAACCCCACGAAGTTTGAATTCCCGATCGGCCCCTTGGCCGCCGCCTCCCTGTGACACACAGCCCAGGGCCGCCTGGCTCTCGGGGCCGGTCCCCGCACGGGTGCCTCGGGCGAGGTGCGGAGCGGCGCGCGGGGAGCGCGGGGCGTGCGGGGCCTCTCCCCGGGGCGGCGGCGGCCGACGGCGCGGAAGGAAGGAGGACGGGACTAATTTACCTACGGAGTCAATCTCCAGGAGGCGCTGCAAGTCGCGGATGCTGTGGATCTCGCTGTGCGCCAGCCGCTCGATGAGCTCCTGCGGGATCTCGGCCTCCTTCAAAGACACACACACCGCGGGTCACCGCGCAGTCCCGCCAAGCGCGCCCGCAGCGCCGGGCATGCGGCGCGCCGCGCCTCTGGGCTTGCCGGGGAGGGTGCGGGGCGTTCGCGGGACGTGCTGGGATGAAGCGGGGGAACATCCACGCACGCACCCCCCCACAGCGCTCCGCGGGGCGCCGGAGCGCTCCCGCCGCCCCCGCCAGCGCGCCCG
>VWPU01022469.1:0-20863 GCA_013398955.1 Callaeas wilsoni | reverse complement strand
CAGGCCGTGCCAAATCAATACAACAACCTACATATCTTTCAACTCAAACACACTCTGGGAGCTGCAGCTCCTGATTTCTGAGTCCAGCCTGGTTCTGCCCTGCCTTCTCTGTCAGAGGATGCTCACTAGCCACGATGTGATTTGCTTTTTTGTGCTGGTATGTTTAGCTATGAACCAGAGCCAAAGAATGTTTTGGACACAGGTCTGACTTACTCAGAATCACACACTGATTCACAGAATTATTTAGGTTGGAAAAGCCCTCCAGGATCATCGTATCCAACCTTTGCCTGATTCCCACCTTGTCCCCAGCCCAGAGCACTGAGTGCCACGTCCAGTCCCTCTTCGGACACCTCCAGGGATGGGGACACCACTCCCTCCCTGGGCAGCCCCTTCGAGTGCCTGACCACCCTTTCCAAGAAGAAATTCCTCCTGATGTCCAACCTGACCCTCCCCTGGCCCAGCTCGAGGCCATTCCCTCTCCTCCTGTCCCTGTTCCCTGGGAGCAGAGCCCGACCCCCCGGCTGCCCCCTCCTGTCAGGGAGTTGTGCAGAGCCACAAGGGCCCCCCTGCGCCCCCTTTTCTCCAGGCTGAGCCCCTTTCCCAGCTCCCTCAGCTGCTCCAGCCCCTCCCCAGCTCCATTCCCTTCCCTGGACACGCTCCAGCCCCTCAGGGTCTTTCTTGGAGTGAGGGGCCCAAAACAGACCACAGGATCTGAGGTGCAGCCCCAGTAGTGCCAGAACAGGGGCACAGTCCCTGCCCTGCCCTGCTCCTGCTGGTCACACTGGCTGGCACAGCCCGGGTGCCATTGGCCTCTTGCCCACCTGGGCACACTAGGGCTCTTGTTCAGCCACTGTCAACCAACACCCCCAGGCCCTTTCCTGATGGAATGATTTCCAACCCCTCTGCCCCCAGCCTGCCATTGATGCCAGCTGTGGGTGAGTGCACAGGATGTGTTTTATTACTGCCCAGGACACCCAAACAACACAACTTCACTGTAGGATTTAAATAAAACTTGTCTCAAGGCTTTAAGATGCAGCTGCCATGCTTCAGTGTCTTCAAAGGCTGAAATCTCACTGCTGATTAGAAGCAGCCTAAACAGCTTCTTCTCTTGTGCAAAACCAGGAGATTGGGAAAGTTTTGATGAAGATTACATGAGTGTGCTTATTTCTGAGCAGGTACAAAGGATAAGGAATTTGATTCTACAATGCAAGCATGCCAGCCTGCAGGTTTGACACCCATTCAGGATGGGAAGTAAAAAAACTCGTCATAATTACACTTTTAGAGAGTCATAAAGCCTCTGATCAATTTTTTAGGACAACAGAAGATAAACTATCATTGCCCTTCCATCTGAAGACTTACATTACTGGAAGTTTTTAGTAAGATATGATATTAAAAAATTTCATTACAGTAAATAAAACAGATTACATAGTCTTGAGCTCCCCTCTGGGAAACCATGCGCTGATGTTCAGCCAACAGCAGCCGGTGGAGCCTGATGTCCAGGCAGGAGTTTCCCAGGAGCAGCTCAGTGCCACCATTAGGGGTTTCCAACGCTGGTCTGATGAGTAGTGTTAGAGACTGTCAAGGAAGCAGAAAAAGCTGCTGAGAGGCAGAAAGTCTTTCCTGAACACACCATTTTTTCCACCTTTTTTCATCCCTGTATCCTTGCACCTCTGAGACACCGTGGTGTTTCCTGCCTTAGAATGAGTGGTTTGAGGGCAATTTCTTGCCGTTTGAAAAGGTTAAACTTCTAGCAGCTGCTTTTAGTGCTGTAATTTCACTCCCTCTGGGTTACACAAACACTTTGACTTCCCCCAAGTCTGGTGAGAAAGGAGCCACAGGAAGCACCTCAGCACATTTTAGTGACCCTAAGAATATAATAAAAAAAGGAATGAAAAAAACTCTTTTGTTTAGAGAGAAGATGAGCTGGACTCGGGTCCTAAAGAAGGGGGGGAAGCCACCATAACTTAGCCTTTAAGTGCAAATATCTGTCTTACACAACAGTGTTTCCCTCAAATAGTTACTCAAACTCAATACAGGAACTGCATGGAGATGCTTTGTGGTCTGTGCCTTGCAGAAGGACAGAGTAGGTGATCCCCAGGTACTGTGATCATCTATAAATAGTTTGTCAGAAGGAAAAAGAATCCAGTTCAGTCCATTCTTCAAGTCTTTGTTCTCCCATACCATTTCAGTTGGGAGAGCCCTTGACAAAAGTGTTTCAGTAGGACACAGTGTCCACATCTCTCAGCCAAAGACACTATTTTGCTGTGGCACATCATAACCTTTGATCATGTGTGTCCAACTACTGGTATGTGAGGCCATACAGTATCCAAACTACTCCAGATATACCTTACACTGATTTAAAGCTTTGGGGAACATGAAGGGAGAACAGGAACTTGGAACAGCAGAGTAAGACCTTGGAGCAGGTTGGCTAATTCTAGTTGATATTTTCATCAACACCTTTCCTATTAGAAAAGACTGTGGTTGTCCTGGAATAAGGCCTTTAGAGGACACATTCCCAAGGTCCGGAACAGACTGGATTTTGAGGGATTTCCCATCTGCTTGAAAGGAAAAGGCAGAGAATAAGGTGTGATGAAACTGATGGATTGCCTGGAGACCCAGTTAACAGCACCTCTGCCTCCAGTGTTGTCTGAGTGTAGCTAAATGAACAGTCATCGTCTTTTGGGGGGCAGAGTCACTGTGGAAACCTTAATTCTTTCATTTTTTTAGGCATGGAAGAGACCTCATAGCACATTTATTATTTTTGACAGATCTCAGACCACTGGTACCTTTTGTGGCACTCTCAGGCTCATCTTTCCAGGATGAGAGGTCAAGCATGTCAATCTCTTGGCAATCACTGAAGTCCTCAGGATAAGTGTTGATCTTGAACACATCCCTGGGTATCTTTTTGATATGAGTATTGTCACAGATCACCCTTGACACTGAAATTTTTCTCAATGCTTGCAACTGTTGTGGAGTGAAAACTCCTGGGTTTTCCCACCAGAATCTGCAATGATATTTTCAGAAGCAGTTTATAATCTCTGGTTACTTGCTGAGATGGGAACCTAGTCAAGGTGAGTCTGAATGGTGTTTAGATTCACCAGGCACAACCCTTTAGAAGGAGGTGTCTCCAATGTGGCCAGATCTGGATTCTGCCAGTGCAGAGAGCCCGCCTCTCTCACACAGCATCAGCAGTCTGCTGGCATGCAGGAATTTATCCTCCCCTTTATGCCCTGAGAGCAAAAGTCACCTCAGGCAGAGAGCACAGCAGATCCCCCATGGTCTGGAGCTGGTGCTCCTCAGCCACGTGAATCTGGAGAAACAGGCTGCAAAAAAGACTCCTTTGGTAACTGGACTAAAATCAAGGCATGAGCCTTGCTGGAGGCAGTCACTGGAGTGCTGTAGATGGGTTGGACTAGTGCGTCACAGGAAATGTCAACATTTCCCCCCTAGAAAATGCCACAGGGAATGTATCTCTCACCTGTCCCCATCACGCAGGTTCCTGAATTGGGTGCCGATAATGCAGGACAGGAGAGGCCCTACTCTGCCCTGGGGAACCACGGGCTCTGCAACTGCCCCAATCCAGAGGTCGATATTGTACGGTGTCCCATACACATTCATGAACTTCTTGGCCAGTTTGGGATTGCCGAGCACCTCAGATAATTCTTCTGTAGTTTGCGGTTGGGAGAGCCCACAGAAGCCCCTCCAGGCATTGTAACCTGCAAGAGCAGGAGCAGCAGATGACCAGGACCCACCACCACGTCTCCACACCACTTTTCTTGGCCCATGAGCACAGTCTGCTTCTTCTCATGGCATTAAAGGACCTGGAAGGCACTATTGTCCAGGCAGTCCCAACAAATGTCACATTTTCAAAGGTCCTTCTCATATGTACACTAAACTAATGGTTTGGGCTGTCTTTGTGACAACAGCTCATCCTGTTGGTTACATCTTTCTACTGCTGACGGTGAATGCATCAGTCCTTGAAGCTTTGGGAGGAAAAATTTCTAGGATCAAATTCTTAGAAAAGAGGAAATTTGGTTGCGTTTAACCCAAGAGCACCCATTCTTCTCTAGCACCCAGGCCAGTCCCATCTGTGGGTGCAAGTCACTTCTGCCTAGAACTCTGGCTTGTCTGGAACACAAGGCAAGATTGATGGGCAAAGAACAAACCCAGGGGACCTGTCCAAGCCCGTGTGAAAGCTGAATTTGGTCACTTGTGTCTGTACCTTCTGTACCACACATGCTCTCTCTTTGCAGTACACCACTGTCTCTCACCTGCTTTCTTACATTATCTCAAATATCATCTTTGATTTCTAAGCCATTTGTCCTTGTTGTAAATGTCTCATTAAAAGATTTTTATAATACAAAGACCTTTTATTCCCTGAGCTTGACTGTCTGTCCATCCTTCACCCTCAAATCACGGTACTGTTTCTTCCCATTAGTATAGAAAAAGCTTAGTTCATTCATGGAATAAGCAGCAGAAGGAAAAAAAAGTCTTATTCCACACAGGAGGTGTGGTCTTGTGTCTCCTTACCTGCAAGGCCATGGTCTCTTCCCCGTTGCATGTTCATGGCTCCTAGATCCAGACCCATCACCTCTGTCTGTTCAAAGAGATGGTTCTGGAGCTCCTCAATGAGCAGCTGGTTCTGTTTCATGAGTTTTGCATGATCCACAACCATGCCCCGGATCAGGGGGTCGATGCCTCCTTCCATTATAATTCTCCACGGAGCACAAAAGGTCAAATGAAGAGGGATATGGGAGGAGGAACCCAAAGGCTGAAAGCTCTCATTCAAACGGGATACAAAAGGCTGCACTGACGTGTGGCCGAATCGGAAAGCCAGGGAGAAAACATTTGAGGCCCTTGGATCCACCTTCTCATTGTAACCACTGTACAAAGGGATCCACTTGCTGGTCTCCTCAGCCAGCAGGAGTGGGAGGTAATCTCTGTACGTTATGATCTGAAAAAGCACAAGAGCACAGCAAGTTACCAGCAGCTGCAGCAGAAATGCCATCAAAGTCAAGTGCAGAGAATGAATGTGAACTCTCTGCAGCAGAATTCATTAAGATCTTCAGAAAAAAGAGCTGTAGCAATGTTTGGCATAATGGATTTAAATTATTTTTAAACGTGAAATTATTTTATCTAATAATTAGTTTATACATTAAATATAATAAATAATTAATAAATTGGTAACGTGATGCATAAAATGCTCTGGATATCCATGGTGTCTCAGATGGACCATCCTCATTCACAGTTTCCAACTCACACAAAAAACTCCACTGATTTGGAAAACATGGTTTTCCTCCTTTTGCCTGGAGGAAAAACCATTCCTAAGTGTGTGGATGATAAACAGCAAACAGTGATCAGTACCTGGTTTATGGCAATCACAATCTTTCGACTCTCCTGGTAAAGCTTTTCCCCATCCCAGTGGGGATTTAATTTCCTCAGCTCCATAGCCAGGCGATTGTGCTCTCGGACAAAGAGAGTGTGCATTGCAGACAGTCCCAGGTTTTCTGTCACCCGTTTGTCACCTAAAACGAAAATATTTTTGGAATTTTGTCCATTGCTTTCAATTTCAGAAGCAGATTTTTGTGTTAGGACAGACAAGTAACAAGTGGTGATGTTCCTGGCAATAATGCTGTGGCTGTCCCATCCCTGTCAGTGTCTAAGGCCAGGTTGGACAGGGTTGAGACAACCTAGGATAGTGGAAGGTGTCTCTGCCCATGAGAGGGGTGGAACAGGATGGTCTTTAAGTTCCCTTCCAACCCAAACCCTTCTGTGATTCTATGAAAACTGGAGGGGACTCAGTGAAGACCCTCTGTGAGATGAGGGAAGAAGCACTGAGCATCTCCTCTCTCAGCAAGGAGCCCTTCTCGCGGGCAGAGAATGAGGAAATGAGAGCACTCGGGATTCTTATGATTGATTTTGCAAGCTTCACATTTATAATGTTTTTTCATGTTATGCTTGTGATGGATCACTTTGAATTTGAGTAAGTTCTGTGTTTGTCCTCAATTTGTTTAAATTTCTGACAAACTTCTAGATTTTCTTCTGATGTAGGGTGGGTTAGTTAATTAATCAATTAACTAGATTGCTTAAGAGTGTTTAATTTTTTGTCTTGATTGGGCTGAATCACAGAATGGAAGGGACTTTAAGGCCCATCCCATTTCAATCTTCCACTATCCCAGGTTGCTCCAAGCCCCATTCAGCCTGGCCTTGGACACTTCCAGGGATGGGACAGCTACAGCTTCTCTGGACAGCCTGTGCCAGGTCTCACCACCCTCACAGGCAACAATTTCTTCTATATATCTAATTTAATCTACTCTCTTTCAGTGTGAGCACTTTTTTTCAGTGAAGCCATTCCCTCTTGTCCTCCCACTACAGTTACAAATGCAATCTCTCTCCAGCTTCCCTGTAGTCTCTCCAGATCCTGGAAGGTGCTGTGAGGTCTCCACACAATCTCCTCTTCTCCAGGCTGAACAGCCTCAACTTTCTCAGTCTGTCAGTGCTGACAAACTGACAACTGGCATTCAATTCATGAATGGTGAATTCTAGGTAGGAGAAAAAAAGTTCCTGAGGCATTTTAAGCACTGGTGGTTATTCTATTGAAAATTTCTCTTGCTTTTGAAAAGACTTTATAAAGGAAGAAAAATTTGCTGTAATTCTTCCGGGAAATTAAAGTAATTTTTATGTGTATTAATCAATTATTGCTTGATTATTTTTCTTCTCTAACTGGGAGGAGGATCCCCTGTCTTTCACCTTACGCAGTCATGTCTTGAAGTGCTTCATTCAAATATCACAGAATCACAGAATATTCTCTGTTGGAAGGGGCTCACAAGGGTCCTACAAGGAAGTATTTGACCTTTTTTGACCTTATGGCCCACTGAAAACAATCCCCCAGCTGCACCTTACCTGCTTTAAAACAGGGGATGTTGGCACTCTTGTTGGTGAGAACACAAACACTGTGTGTCATGTTCTCGAAGGGCAGCAGTCCCAGCCCCGCATCCATGAAATCCTGATTCACAGCCATCAAGCCCAGCTGGGTGCTGAGATTTCTCAGGCTCCTCGCCAGGGAGTCATCGCTGCCGTACACTGTGCTGGCATCGATGAAAGACGTGACGGCATTGAGCTGCTCCCGGCTGAAGGTCCCGGGGTTGCACGCAGAGGCTGACTGCACAAACGGCATGCAGGTGTCGGAGTTCAGCATCCGGGGGTCGTCAGGGGGGAACTAAAGCAAACGAGAAAAGTGATGCCTCAGAAAGTCCCGTGGTTTTATTTTTGCTGCTGTAAGAGAGTGGGGAATGGGTCAGAGTCGGGGTACCTTAATGGGGAAGCAGGGGGACTTGAAGGCACAGCTGGTGTGGCACTGGAGCTCCAGGCTGGCTCCTTCTCCGCTGGCAGGGGCCAAGTCTATGTCGTGGTTGACCCACTGGCCCCAGTGCATGAAGACCAGCGAGAGCTGCCGGTCTGCAGTGACGTTCTCGTTGGTCGTGTGAGCAATTTCGTTGGACACTTTTCGAACCTGCAGAAAACCGAAATGAAAATGTACACGACTGTTTCCGCCATGGTGGATTTGCCTCTCACTCAAACTCCCACTCTGAGATCTTGGAATCACAGAATCTTGGAGGTCAGAAAAGACCTCTGAGATCATCAACCTTCAACTGAGTATCCCCATTCCCACTAAACCATATTGAGAAGTGCCACATCTAACTGTTTTCTGAACACCTCCAGGGACTGACTCCTCCACTGCCCTGGAGATCCTGCTCCAATGCTTAACCACTATTTCAGTGAAGACATTTTTCCTAATATCCTAAACCTGCCCTAGTACAATTTGAAGCTATTTCCTCTTGTCCTGTCACTTGTTCCCTTGGAGAAGAGGCCAACCCCCTACCTACTCCTTTCAGGTAGTTGTAGATCATGCACAAGATGATCTTAGATTAGCTACTAAGAGTTAACGATGGCATTACACAGCTCCATGTCATTCCCCAGCTCTATCCAATCAGGTGTAAAAGTAGGCTCCACAGTCCTTCAGCCAAATCTGGCTTCATGGAAAGCCCGTTCCAGCTGAAACTTGTTTGTGCACACCAGAAAGTCAAGAACATGGCTGAGGAACTCCCAAGCCTTGTGGTTTGTACAAACCTCCTGGTGTCCTTGAGCACCAACTGCAGCAATCCTTGGGAAGCACAGTTTGGAAACTGCATAGGGAAGCATCCACAACATTTTGCTCACGTCTGTCTCCAACAAAAGGTATTAACCTGAGACATAACTCAGTTGTGGCAAAGCAGCCTCAATTCAGCTCCTGAGATCAAAGATCAAGCAATTTACACTCTAGATGTTGCCACTGCCTCCTTCCTGATGGGTGCAGAGAGGGCAGTGTCCATACCCATGGCTGGATGAGGATAACAACTCTCACCAGTGGGAGTGGGAATCCATTGTAGCGCTTTCCTTCACTTGCTCCTCTGGGAACAGACACTCCATCTTCGTACATGGCTGGGAGCCAACGGGCGAAGGCGCGGTTAGAGGACCCCAGGTGGGAGTGATTTCTGCAGCATCACCAGAAAAAACAACTTCTGTTAATTTTTCAAACATCAGCAGCCTTGTACAGACCAACATTTCATAGCCCTTTATTCCATGTCTGAGGACTCTGGTAAAAGGGATGAGACCAGGAAAACACCAAGGAGCAAATTATACCAAGGTTATTACTGTGGAGAAAAATCAACTTCTTTTAAAAAGGTGTCTTGTGTCACTCTATTAATCTTATCTGTCATTTAAACCTACATTAATTTAATTTATCAATTAAATCTCTGTACCACCTCTGTCTTCACTGCCCTCTCAAAATCAGACTCACAGCAGGGCCATCACCATGGTCAGGGTGGCCATGTCTTATCCAGCTGGGGGCTGTAAGCTTCCAAGGATGAAGATTCTCCACCACAGTGGGGATCTGTGCCAAGGCTGCCTCTTGGGCAAGTTTTTACATAGACCCTCTCAGCCTGCAGCTGTGGCCATTGTGGTGTTGCCTTATACTGCTCTGAAAAGTTTGAACTGCTAAAGTCAGCATTTTGTGTTCAGAAGATCAATAATGCTGATTGAGCCAATGATCTGTGGCCCTGCGGACACAAAACTCAGACAATGCCTGTCTATATGATGTGACACTCAGGGTTCTGGTCTGGTTGACGAGGTGGGGATGAGTCAAAGGTTGGACTTGATGGTCTTGGAGGTCTTTTCCAGCTTAAATGATTCTGTGGTTCTGCACTGGAAAAGGAGAGGAGTACCCAGTGTTTACAGCAGTGTGCTGTGAAATAAGAGCATGTCCAAGGAAAATGACTGTGCCAGAGCCAAAGCAATTCCATCAAATATTAAGGACTCAGAACCACCAGGCTCTTGCTCTGATTGTTATTACTGCCCTTGCAGGCAAACTATTCTCATGGTGTGCACCTCAAGCTGAGCAAGATCCTTGGGAAAATATTAACACCACAGGGATCCCTCAAGCCTGGTGCCTCCTCATCTCTCCGACAGCCCAACAAGGCCAAGGACAACCCTACCCCAAGCCTCAAATCAGCATGGACACAGAATCCCACAATGGGTCAGGCTGGAAGAGACTACACTGGGGTCACCTGGTCCCATGTCCCTGCTCAGGCAGGGTCATCTCAGACCACGTGGCACAGGACTATGTCCAGATAGTTCTGGAATATCCCCAGTGAGGGAAGTCTCATTCCCTTTCTGAGCAGACAGACACTGCTGTCCTTATGGGCCTTGGAGTCCATGGGAACAGACTGGAAAACCCCAGTAAGTGTGAGCTCCCGCACACTCATGCAGAGTTGTGCTAGCTCATCACATCTGGCACATCTGTTTCATGCCAAATGCACATTGGATGCAAGTCCCACTGTGATTTGGGTGCTAGTACTGGCACAGCAGGACAGGGAGACTTGACCACCATTGTCAGAGCAGGAATTTGGTCATTTTCTGGTCAAAAAAAAAAAAAGCTCACAAGGAAATAAATGCTTGATCCCAGCTTTGAACCTGGAGGGAAACTATGTGCAAAAAGCTGAAGAACTAATTTTCTCAGATGAAGAATGTACAATACACAAAGGCGGAAGGGCCAAGAATTAAAGTCTTATTTAATTCCCACACTTACTCATCACAGAGATACATCAACAGCTGAATATTATCATCTGAATCAGCTGGGGAAATTAGTATTGTCCCTATGGAAGAGTGGAGGGTTGATTTCCTGTAGTCTCCAGCAAAATGAGAGGCTGAGCCATAGCCTCAAAATTTCCTTAACTTCTTACCTGCCCCCACCCCAAGAAGTCCTTTCCTTCACCCAAAGCAGCACATAAAGCACAGGTGGGCACAAATCTGAGATTTTAAAGAAATTACATCTTTTCCCTGCCAGGCGAAGGTAGAAATGAATTCTCTGTTACAGGCTCGTTAAACTGAGCATTTCACTCTCCTTGCCCTTTCGAAAGGCACTTTCACAAATCATCTACCTTGGCTCAGAATACGGACTTGAGACTCTGCTTGTGCATACAGAAATCCTACCTGTTGTTGCACTCCCCAGTAATGGTCCGGTAAAAGTCCTTCTCTGGGCATTTAATGGAACGAGTCTGGTAGTCACAGCCAGTGCCCTTGGAAATCATCTCCTTCTGTCTCCTGCTTAGCAGGTCTGCAAGAGAAACCCTGTAAAGTAACATCTGATCCTACTCTTCTTTTGTTGTTTCAGCTTCTCAGTGTTCTAGGTCAACATTTGAGCCAGCTGAATTGGTGCTGTGGATATAAAACATCTAGATTGAAATTGTTCATTTGGTGCCTAAACCCTTTTGTGGATCAGCCTTCCCCTCTGGACTAGGGAAACTGGGTGGGCATGGAGCAACTTTCCAGGGAAATGTGGAGCTCATCATCATCAGGAAGGTTTTACTCCAGCTGGGAACAAAACAATGAGTTTGCAGAGTGGTACAACTCAGGGGTGAGGAGCAGAAGTGGAAGATGGAGGGTTTTCGGTGCTTACAGTCCCCAGTGGCTTTTGCCCCAGGTTTGTCGGGGTATTGTTAGGCTGTTTTTACAAGGATAGGAGAAATGCACTCTCAAAGATGATGAATAAAACACCCGTGAGTCTGGTCTGTCTCTGAGCAGCCTTCAAATCTATTCCCCTGTTGGGGAAGGGTTTTATCCCAGGTTATTTTGGTCATGGCAGAGCTGCTCTCCGCTACCTGCTGTGGCACATTTCCCACTCTTAGCTCTTTGTAAGACATTTTGGTCTAAATCACATTACCTGTGACATTGAAATGCTGTTCCCCAGAGAGATGCAGCTTCCTTTTGAGGAGTTTCAAAGTAGTTTCCAAGTAATCAGCAGTACGGACTGCAGATCTGGTTCTTCCTGTGGGGTCCTTTAGGTGCTTCAGGAAATCCATCGGGTCAACAACCTTTTCCTCCAGTTTTCTCTTTAAGCTGAACATGGAAGAGTTCCATGAAGCACCTTCTCTGAAATCAGAGCTCCTCTGTCATGCTGGACTGGGTGTAATTATCTGTGGCAACACTGCAGGGTCACAGGCAGGCTCTGCTCAGTAGGACCAGCTGTCTGCACATCAGCATGTCAGCTCAGATGGTTTTGGCAAACAAAGCACCGTAACCCCCTACTTCAAGTTTGCAGTCACACTTCCTTGTCACGATAAATTTGTGATGTGGAAATCCAGATCAATGAACTGTGACTGGATAAAATTTTACATGTATTATGTTGCAAGGCGTATTCTGTGAACAGAGGGACAACCTCGCTCCTGTTCCATCTCTTTCTGGTCCCGAGGCTCTGTCTTGCTACTTCTGTAGGATGGGTGGAGAGACACTCCTTCCCAAATCATCCCACTGCCTCGAACCAGCCTTTTGGGACAATCACAGAGGATACCTGGGGTTTGACTTGCACTGAAACATATCTGGAACAGAGTGTCCATCTGCACAGCTCCAGTCCTTCCAGAGAGCAGCAGAACTCTGACTGCCAGGAGAGGACTCACACGTGTCCAGCATGCCCAAACCACTATGGACTAGTGAGAGGGACCCATGGCAGTGTAGGTGAGGAAGCAATACTTGTGGGTCATGGTTGGTGGCTCTGGGACCAGCATCCAGCCAAATTGGGCAAAAGGATCCCTCCAGCTATGACAAGGAGAACCCTGGCACTAAGGCTTCTCCATAAAAAGTACACATTGGAAAACAGAGAAAACACACGTATATTTCATGTTATTGCCTTAAAATATTGGGGCCATCATGCAGGAAGAACTCACCTTTTTCGGGCCCGTAGATATGCTGTGTCCACCAACTGCCTGGCCTCAGTAATGATGCTCAGGAGAGACGAATCTGACAGCACCTCTGAGACCTCTGCTCAAAAAAATAAAAGAAGAAAAAGCAGAAATTGAGGGTACTCAATTATAACATACACCAGAAGCTTTGCTCTCCACTAAACCATGTCTCCAGTTGCCACATACACAGGGTTTTTTAACATTTTCAGGGATGGTGACTCCACCACTGCCCTGGGAAGCCTGTTTCAAAGCTTCCCAATCCTTTCCATAAAGAAATTTCCCCCAATATCCAATCTAAACCTCTGGCACCATTTGATGCCATTCCCTCTCCTCCTGTCCCTGTTCCCCGGGAGCAGAGCCCGACCCCCCCGGCTGCCCCCTCCTGTCAGGGAGTTGTGCAGAGCCACAAGGTCCCCCCTGAGCCGCCTTTTCTCCAGGCTGAGCCCCTTCCCAGCTCCCTCAGCCGCTCCTGGGGCTCCAGACATTTCCCCAGGGAAAGTGCTCAGAAGAAGCCAAAGATACAATCTCTGTCCCAGGTTCCCTGTCATAAAAGGATGATTTATGCATGGAAGGGCTGTTGGTTAAATAGGGAGTTTTCTTCGGCAAATCTCTCAGGTATCAACTTCATTGTTAGTGGATCAATCTACAGGATGTTTCAGTTCTTTATTGGAGCTGTGTCTAACTGGGACCTCAGACTGAGTTTTGATTCACACCCTTTCCAGTACAGCAGCAGCCACAGGACAAACAGGAACCTACCATTCCCTGAGGAGCCCATTGCTCCAACCGCACAGAGAGTGATGATGGATCCCAGGAGAGTCATCCTCGGGTTTGTACCTAGAGAGAAATGCAACAGAAATCCTCGATGGGCAGGGCTTCACTGAGGGGTCAGAACAGATTGACATGCTTCGTTTCAATATCTCTTTCAGGATACAGGAATAAAATCGAGCTGCCTTCTGTCCAGATCTGTCAGCAGGACTTGGGCTGGGGCTGCGGCTGTAGGTGTTGGCAGGACACAGGGACATCTCTGAGGGGTGGGACCCTCAGCAAACTGGGCTGAGTAGCTGCCAAGGAACAGGCAGTCAGGCACAGCCCAGCCTCAGTGATGGAGAATATTGGGAAGGTGAGTTGGAAGAGGGCGGTGTCCCATGGTCCTGTCTTTGGCAACGTTCACAGGCAGCCGGTGGAAAGGAGCCTGACCCCACACATCCCGCTCTGCCCCCTCTGTCTTGATGCTGAACAAAACAAGCCGCCACGTCTATCATCAGTCTTTGAACCACCCCTGCCAGTCCTCCTGCTGCTCCCTGAAATTCATGTCCACTCCTGTTTCACATTAACAGCAGAAATGTGTATGATCTGTTCCACCAGGATCTCCCACTGCGGCACAGCACCTTCCCCAAATGGAGAATTCTTAGCTCGAAAGTTGCAACTAGATCTATTTTAAGTAATTTAGTCAACATTTTAATTGTTCAGAACAGGAACAGAGACAAAATTTGGAAGAACTAACAGATTTCTCACAGTGGGAGAGGTTATCTTACATTTATTTATCTTACATTTACAATCCATGAAAATTCTTGGACCATCTTCCTGGGGACTGAAAACTGCTTATCCCTTGCAATCATATATTGCAGGATATTTCTGCATGAGGAATAAATCAGGCTGTCTTCCCTCACTTCTCACAATAAATCAAACACACATCAGGGGAGAAGGAGGAGTGAAGCACCACAAGCTCCCAACACTCCAGTGTGTCTCCCATCTCCTTGGGTTCACCCGTGGAATGCACCAATATCCACACCAGAAACACCAAATGCAGATATAGAATGAAAATGCATTGATCTTACCTGCCATCTCTGCAGCACTGGCAGGGCTGGGAAAAAAGTCAGTCCTATATACCTGCACCAGGGCACAAATTAGCCAGGTCTAAGATGGGTGTGGCCAAAAATTGGGACCAGATTGAGCCAAGAGGAAATATCTGCTGGTTTGCTTTCCTGGAATGAGCTAGACAGTGCACACTTCTCCATTCCTTCTGACTTCCTTCTTGAAAAATCAGTAAAAAAAGGAATGAAGACACACATTTCTTTCCTGCAAGTGAAAGAGATCAGCTTAACTTTATGATGGTAAAAGATCATGGTGGAATTCAGCTTCTTTTTCCCTGTTGGTTGACATCTCTGAAGGTTTGGGAAGCCAGAAATGGATCTTTTTGCCAACATGCATTTGTGGAGCATCCCGAGGTCCAGATACAGCATGTGTGATTGGTGGGCCTGCCACTATTTGTGTCCAGGAAATACAAAGTTATGTCCCATCAGAGATTTGGAAATTCCTGTAAAATAATTGCTGATTATTGGGGATGACACACACTGGACAAGGAATGAGGCAGTAGCACAGAGCAGGGTCAAGCTGTCTCCACCAAAATCACATGGACAGAAATATGGACAGTCCCAAAGTTGTATCTGTGCCAATACTTAGAAAGGAACAAAGTCTTGGGCCAAGTGATATAATTCATTCCAGTGTGAATTATGACAGATGGTTAGGAGGAAATTCTTCCCTGGGAGGGTGGGGAGGCCCTGGCACAGGATGCCCAGAGCAGCTGTGGCTGCCCCTGGATCCCTGGAAGTGTCCAAGGCCAGGTTGGACACTGGGGCTTGGAGCACCCTGGGATAGTGGAAGATGTCCCTGCCATGGCAGGAGTGGGATGTGCTGAACTTTAAGGTCCCTTCCAACCCAACCCATTCCATGATTCCATGATATGCAGGAGGAAAAAGGACTGTACTTCAGTGGACTAATGGGAAGGTAGTAGAAATAATTTAAGCCTTTGAACATTGGTGACTTTGCTAACAAAAGACAATGCTGAATTTTCTTGCCCTCAATCAGCCTTTTAAACCTCCCAGGATTAGGGAGCCAATCCTTCCTACTGTTTAAATATTTTCACAGCTCTTATTAAACCAAAATAAATAAAAGAAAAGCATATATGATAAAGGAAACTGTTACCAAAAAGATGTCATTTTAAATCTGTGGGGGAAAAAAAGAAAAAAAAAAAGAAAGATGCGTGAAGGCCAGATTTTCAGAAACTGAAAATGCAAAGTCGATATATCTCCCCTAAAGAGAAGTTTGAAGCCAAAGCAGAAGGTGGCCCCCAGCACCAGAGGGACTCTGATCACCCTGCCAGGTGCTCCACCTTGTCTATCCAGCTTTCCTTGCAAAACGTGTGTAGGCAGAAGTCCAGGTACCTGCTAGGTGGCTTTGCTACTTTTTTTTTGTGTTTGTGACAAGTATCTTTGCCGTTAGTGACTCTTAAGGAAACTTCCCTGTCTGACCATTCAGGAGCCACCCTGCCAGTCCCAGCGGCACCACCTGAACTGGGACCGAGGCCCCTTCCCAGCAGAGGGGAACAGGGACCTGTGCACAGCCAGTGAGGGACACGCAGAGACACGACGGGAGCCGATGACTTTCCTGTGCTTGGGGGTATAAAAGCCCAGGGTTTCCTTTGTTTGGATCCCTGCTCAGAGGCACCAACTCAAGCTGTTATTCTGTTGTTACACCAAGATTAAATTATTTTGAGCATCCAGACTTCTGTGATTCTGCTGTGGGAAACCTGGGGTGGAGCTGGTGAGGAAACCTGGTCTGACTGGGGAAGTATGAGGGGTGTGGGGAGTCAGGTGGGGTCACTGGTGCCACTGCTGGAAAGGGACCTCAGTCCCAGCTCAGGCGGTGCCAGTGGGACTGCCAGGCTGGTTCCTGGATGGTCAGACAAGGAATTTTCCTTTACACCTCACTGACAGTTTGTTGATCCCCACTGCCCTTGGACAGGCACACTGTCCACTGTCGAGGACACGCGTCCTTGCGTGCAGGTGGCCCCACGCTGCTCCCATGTCTCCAGGCCCCTGGCAGGCAAAGGTTGCCTTCACATTATGTGTTATGTCCATTACTGGGGTCTAAGTGCAGTTCCCAAAGCTTTCATATGTCAGGCAAGCAGTTCCATGTCACCTCCAGCTGGGATTTGTGGCGTTCCAATGCATATTTTGGAGCCTCCAGAGAACCCAGGGCATCCTGCTCACCAGGGCCAATGTACATTCATCAGTATACAAGACATCCAGGCAACCAGGGCAATAATTATCCATTAGTTATCTGACCAAGCAGTAGATCTCCTCTACCTTGAGAAGATGCAGATTTCTTTTCTCTCAGGCTCTTGGTACTGCTAACATTACTTCTTGGTCCTGTTTGGGCTGCAGATCTTCACCTGTAAATCCCAGTATAAACCCAGAGCTGTGTAAACCACTGATGGTGTTTGCTAAAAATGGGACTAAGAAGTAGCTGTAGGAACAAGGTCATTAAACTCCAGCAACAGGAACAAAAGAAAGAGCTCATTATTGCATTCCTATTTCCCATCCTAATGGCAAAAGGCAACATCCTCCCCTTCTTCATTTGACACCTGTGATATTCTTGCAAGCTCCTTCAGCTTCGTTTTCATAGAAACCATAGAACAACAGAATCCCAGACTGGTTTGGTTTGGAAGGGAACTTAAATGTCATCTCATTCCACCCCATCCCAAGGACAGGTACGCTTTCCACTAGACCAGATGGCTCCAAGCCCCATTGAACCTGGCCTTGGATGACAGGGACACATTTAAATCCCAGGTGTGAACCACTATGCCTCAAGTTTAATAATGATTAAGGACTTAATTTGGGTACAACTTCAAACGTACAAACTTTCTTCTTCACCTGCCAATGGTGTATCTTCCCTATATTTCAAACTGCGGATTTATTTACAAACTGAGAGCCAACAGCCTGTACAACCTAAGCTGTCCTTGTCCAGGGCACAAGTTTACAGAACTGTATCCAGTGCATCTTCCGCTCCAATAGATGAAGGGCAGAGCTTATAAAGGGATGGAGTGAGCAGGATGAAACAGATAAAAGTGAGAAGTGATAGGTTACAGCACAGAAATTGTAGGGCAAGTAGAGGAGGAAAACTTCCCAGCAGCACAGGGGTGACATTTAATAAAACCAGATTGTCCAGCTTCAAAAATAGAAAGATTGCAGCACTAAAAGAGAACTTTAACCCTTTATGGATAAGTCACAGCAACAGCAAGGGATGCTCAGGAGGTGGCACCACAGCATCACTGAGGTGTTCAGGGGTGTCTCCACCTGTGTGATGCCCGGGAGTGATATTATCACCTCCTTTGGAAGCTCTCCTTTAAAGACTCAACACCTAAGGCTATGAAGCCTCCTTGGTGCATCTCCCCACCTGTCATGGAGATACTTCATAGCCATGAGAGGTGCTCCAGGTGAGCCCAAGAGGCTGGGGAGACACCAGTGAGGACAGGCTGCTTGGTGGCTCCTTCCAGAGCTCCCTCAAGCAGCAGGCACAGTGCCCAGGGCTGAAAAGCCATAGAGAGGCATCTGTGACTTTGCAGCAAAGTGGTAGGACCCACCACACACACCAGGACAAGCTACTGCACATCCATTCATGGAAAATGCTCATCTTGCAAGGCCTACATGGGACTCCAGTCCTGAGCAGCAGCTAGAACACTTCTTCCATAAGAACAACAATCCTTCCCCAGGGGCTGCAGACTTATTTCCCTTCCCATGGACCAAACTCCCTGAATAAAACCTTCAGCTCCTCCTCATGAACCAAACTTCTTCCTGCCCCATCCTTTAGTAAACCTTTCTCCCATCCCTTCCACTTCTCTCCCAGTCTCTGAACCCATGCTCAGGCTGGAAAGTGGGAGATGGCTTCTCTGGAGATGGGGCTGGCAGGACTAGAAGACAGAATGCAAGAAGATGGTTTCTCCATTTTCCAGGTGTCTTCCTGCTCTGGAATCAATTCCCATCTTGTTTGGAAATACGGAACGCGGAAGAAGCAGTTGTCAGGCCCCTGGAAAGCCACTAGGAGAACACACAGATCCAAACACTCCAGAGGTTTATTTAAGCAAAGAGAGTGGAAGAACCTTTAGATCCCACTGCAGTTTTCATTGTGCTGCACAGATGGGAGATATGGGAGTCATCCACTGCCATGGACAACCTTTCCTGGACTGCAGCTTAAATTCTTAAGAGGCTCAATATGTGAATAGAAGCAAAAAAGGATCACAGATGTTGTGGCTTGATTCAATGCTTAACCCTGTGGAGGTATGTCTGTATGGACAGAGCTTGCAGGGGTTCCCTGGTATTCCAAGGCTCTTCTGGATCATCCTATGCCCTCACATTGCAACCAGTGACATGCTGGTTGATGGTGAGAGCAGTGCCTTTAACATTTCATCAAGTGATGGGAGGGAACAGTGAATCAGGAATCACAAAATCATTTAGGTTGGAAAAGCCCTTTAAGACAATTGAATCCAACCATTCCCCCAGCACTGCCAAGGCCACCACTAACTTATGTCCCCAAGTGCCACATCTCCATGTTTTTTGAGCAATTCCAGGGATGGTGATTCCACCACTGTCCTGGGCAATTTGTTCTAGTGCCTGACCACCCTTTCAGTGAAGGAATTTTTCCTAATAGCCAACCTAAACCTCCCCTGGCACAGCTTGAGGCCACTCCCTCTCCTCAGGAATGGTGAGCACTGTGTGCTGGGTCCAGCAAAGCCGGTGCTCGGGCAGGGCTGTCACTGTTTTCCAAAACTTGGAAGATCAAAGGGTGAAAATGAGAGTCTGAACACTTCCTTGATTTAGAAGCTCTGCCTCATGACACACCTTGTGGTTTCCTCTATTGCGTAATACTTCGAAGTGCCATTTGTTACAAGAGAAGAGCTGTCAGCTTTCTGTTGAACTCAGACTTTTCTGTAAACACATCCCGTTCTTTCAACCAGGCAAGATTGTTTTGTCTGTAAATATGACAAGAATTGTAGATGAAAATAGGTGTTCACTGCCAACGACACAATATTAGATAAAGAAAAAAGTCAACAAGATGAAAGATTCAGAGGAATATTGGGACAATTCCGACCACTGCAATGAAAGTGCGAGTCCAGCCAGGCTGCAAAAACAGTTGGGGGATATGGTGTCCTTCAGTCTCCTCCAGACCCTTCTGTTGGAGCTCTCCAGACCACACCTTTCAACCTCCTTAACCCTCTCGGACCTCTCTTTTCAGGTCTGGTCCCCTCTAACCTCCTCTGTTAGGGTGCCACTGCTCTCCAGGTCCCTCTGCTCCCACTCTGGCTCTCTCCAGGTCCTTCCACTGCAGTCTGGACCCTCTCATCCTTCCGATATCACGGTGGACCACTCCAGACCCCATTTTCGGGTCTGGTAATGTGCAGGTCCCTGCTGATAAATCCCCATGGAAGGGGCATGGAGTGCCAGTGGCATAGGGAAACTCTTGCACAGCTCCTGGACACAACTCCAGGAACTCAGGGAAGACTTTGGATGTCTCAGGATGAGTCTCCAAAGCCAGCTCTCACCTGAACCAATGATAGTGCTTCTAGGACTGCTCTCCAAATTGGATTTATGCTCTAAAGGAGAGGCCAACCAGACCTTGCTCAGCAAGGATTTCCTCTTGACAGACACCTTTTCCTCCTTTCTCCAAATCCCCTGTTCCAAAAGCCCAAATGCAGGCAGCAAACTGGTGAGAACCACACAAGCCTGCAACATCTCCTCCCAGCTGCAGGACAGAACTTGCTAGGTCCATGGCTCAGGCTGCCTCCAAGAGCCATGTCTGGACATGCCGTCACAGAGGCAAAAATCGGGATGTTGTGCGAAGAGGGGATGGAGAAGGTGGGGATATTTCCAGGCTAGAAAAGGAGATTGGGGACAGTTGTCCTGGGACAAGTTTCCTGTTGGATACAAAGAGATGAGACAGATTACAGGCCTCCCACCATGTCCATCCCCCATGTCATCACCACTGATGTTGTGGCCAGTGCCCAGTTCCCATTCCCAGCACTGCCGGGATGCTCTGTGCAGGGCAGGTGGCAGCACGAACAGCAGTCCCCGAGCTGGATGTGAAGCAGGGATGGCAGAATCCATGTCCAGGGTGGGACCAGGTCCTGCTGTGCCCCTGGGCAGGGTTACCACCGGGGGCTCCTGCAGACAGAGCCCAGACAAGCTGCTGTGATGGCCGAGTGGTGAAGGCGTTGGACTTGAAATCCAATGGGGTTTCCCTGCGCAGGTTCAAGTCCTGCTCACAGCGGGAGTTTTACTGTCAGTCTGTGTCCCCCTGGCCCCAGGAGGGACAGACAGACACAGCACAGGGCAGTCACTCCCCTTCGAGGGACCCAGTGTTCCCATTCTGGCTCTGTTTCTGATCTCCCGGGACTTTTTACCTTTAAGAGATGGTCAGGAGGGTGTTCAGGGGAGCAGGCCTGCACCTTTTCTTATGACAGGAAGAAATCCTGCAATAGCATGTCCCCCCCCATGCAGCCATGTCACCCTGTTCCCTACAGCTGTGTGACACTGTTCCCTATAGATGTGTCACCCTGCTTTCTACCTCCTGTCACCCTGCTCCCTACAGAGGTGTCACACTGCTCCCTAGAACTGTGTCACCCTGCTTTCTGTAAATGTGTTACCCTGCCCTCTGCAACTGTGTCACTCTGCTCACTGCAGCTGTGTCATCCAGCTCCCAAAAGCCGTGCACCCAGCTCCCTACAGCTGTGTGTATTGGTTTGGCACGGC
>VWPU01022467.1:0-11184 GCA_013398955.1 Callaeas wilsoni | reverse complement strand
CGGATGGGGCTGGGGCGCCCCGGGAGGCAGCGAGAGCGGGCGCGGGATGGGATGGGGGAGTTCAGGTGGGACTGGGAAGTGGGGTCTGTGGGGGTCGGGCCACCAGGTGTCCCTGCGGGTGGGTGTCGGTGCGGGACTGGGGGTCCCGTGGGTCCATGTGGGGTGGGGGCCTAGGAGTCCGTGTAGAGCGGGAGTCTGCCCAGGGATCCGTGCGGGGGAGGGGGCGGTGCGGAGTTCCAGGGGTCGTGCGGGCGAGGGTGGGGCCAGGGGTGTCGGGAGTCCGTGCAGGTGGGGCTCGGGGCGGGGGTCCATGCGGGTCGAGAGTCGGTCGGGGGTCGGGTCGGGGGGCTGTGGGGGAGAGGCGTCCGGGCGGGGGCCCCTGGGGGGAGGATGTCGGGTCAGGGGTCACTGTGTGCGGGGATCCGGCCGGGGATCCCGGGGGTCGCCCCGCGGCCCCGGCGCTGCTGACGGCCCGGCTCAGGAGCGGGTGGCGGAGCTGGAGCGGGAGATCGGGGCGGCGGAGGCGGAGATGGCCCGGTGCCTGCGGGAGTACCCGGCACTGCTGCGGCTGAGGATGGCGCTGGAGGCGGAGATCGCCGCGTACCGGTACGCGAGGGGGGCGCGGGGGGCGCGGGGGGCGAGGGGCTTAGCCCGGCCCTTCTTTTCCAGGGAGATGCTGGAGAGCGAGGAGCTGCGCCTGGGCGGCCTGGCCCCGCCGTGACCGGAGCCCCGGAGCCCCGGTCCCACCACCGGACCCCGGCCCTGCCGTTATCACTGGACCCCTGGTCCCGGGACCGGATAGTCAGCCCCACCACCAGACCCCGGTTCCTCTGCCAGACCCCCGACTCCTGCGCCCCGGGCCACGGTTCCCTGGGACCCTCTGGACCTCTCTGGACTCACGGAGCCCCGGTCCTTCTGCCCCCCCGTTCCACGGCTCCCCCGGACTTCTGCGTGCCCGCCTGCCCCGGGACCCCCGGGAGGGCAGCGCCCGTGGGGACACACACTCACCAGCCTCTCCGGGGTGGGGGTCCCGGCCCAGACCCGTGCGGAAGCACCTCAATAAAGCCCCGTGGCATCACCCGGAGCCGGCCCGTCTGGGGGGGCGGGGCGGGCAGCACCCCAGGCTGTGCTCCGGGGGTCTGTGGTGGGGCGAGGGCGTGGGGGACTCTGTGGGAAGGGAGCTCCTGGAGGGGTATGGGTTCCCTCCTGCTTGGTGCAGCCCCTCACCCCCGAGCTGGGCACCCCACAGGGACACCGAGGGGGGCACATTGTGGGGTACAACCACACTTTCAGTGGAAACTGAGACCCCAGTGGTGGCGGTTGGTCCCAGACCCCTCCCCCCCCAATGTGATCAGTGCTTTTTGGATCAGGATGGGATCCTGCTCCCCGGGATGGGGGACGGGGTGTTGCCCCCAGGACTTGCTCGCTGGGTGCTGCCCCTGTGTCTGGGGACGTTGTGCCACCGCAGTCCCCAGAAAGGAGGCAGAGCTGGGAGGGGTTTTACAGGATTGAGGGAGTTCAGGGAACCCATGTGTAGCTGGGCGGGGCTGTGGGGATCCTATATCCCGCCTGTCCCCGAGCTGGGCTGGAGCACGGGTGGAGCCTGTCCCAGCCATGCAGATGGACCCCAGGGCTGAGCCTTGTGCCAGCCGGGAGCCCCTGAGGGAGCTGTGGGGGCCCAGCACCTCCCTTCCCACGCAGACACCCACCACGATTTGTGGCAGCAAAGCCAATCCCAGAGTTTTAATAGAGGGAAAAAGCCTTCTCCGAGCTGTAAAGGGATGGGGGTTCTGAGGAAAGGAGGTGCCCGTTTGTGCGGTCAGCACCCTCGAAGCCAATGTTATTGGGGGGCATTGAGGTCCATCCAGGCGCTCCAGGGGCCCCAGGCCGGGGGGTTGTAGGGGTCCCGGCAGCTGATGCGCACCCGCTGTGCGCCTGCCTGCACCGGCGTCTCCTCTGCACCCTCCACGAACTGCTCAACCTGCAAAGGGGGCAGGGCACGGTCTAGGAAGACCCTCGAGGAGGGGGGCACCAGCACCCCCTGACCCAGGCAGCACTGGGGGGAGCTGGGGTGACAGCCAGTGGTGACAATTCATCACCCCAAGAAGGGAAGCAGTGGAGTGAGGAGGGGGCCATGGCTGAGCATCTTCCCAGGCACAGGGAAGAGTCAGGGATGGGGCAGGGTGGGGACACGGGGTAGCCTGGGCAGGGTGCCCCGGGGCAGGGACCCCCGTGTTACCTGAGTGCCGTTGTGGAGCTCATACTGTAGGTGGTAAAGCAGCACGAAGTAGGACTTGGGGAGCGGCCAGGAGGCCGGGGGGGCCCAGGCCAGGTGGAGCTGCTCCCCCTGCTGCTGCAGGGTCAGCTCCTGGGGCGGGTCAGGACGCACTGTGGGCAGAGAGGGATCAGAACAAGGGGCTGAGACCCCCCCGGAGCCCCCAGTGCCTCTTGGACACCCCCACCCTGTTGCTCCTGCCCTGAACTCACCAATGTCGTGGAGGAAGAAGTGCCTGGAGAGGTTGAGGTAGGAGGTGTCCGAGAGCCCCTCCAGGTGCAGCTGGAGTGGGTGCAGCTCCTCTCCGAAGGGGCAGAACAAGGGGTCTGCCAGGCTGGTGCTGAACCGGCCGTGGTCACTGGCCACCAGCACCCACGGCCCCAAGGAGCCGTCGCTGTGGGGAGGGAGGTGTGAACAGGTCTTAGGTTGGGTGGCCGTGGGGATGGGGTGGGTTTGAGGGGTCCCAGGGTACCCACCTGCGTGTGAGGCGGGCGCGGAAGACGGCAGAGGGGGCCCGGGCCAGGAGCAGTGGAAGGAGCCGTTGTAGGATTCAGCCTGGCAGGACACATTAATTTCCTCCTCGCCTGAAGGGGCCAAGGGGTGACTGGTCAGGGGCTGCATGCGGCCAGGAGAGGTGCCACCTCCCTGCATGGCACTGCTGAGGCTCCCCCTGGCCCCACAGCCCTGCCCAGTGCAGCCCCACGAGCTGGGCACGAGCACCTCCTGGTCCTCAGCCCTCCAGCCCTGCACCCCATCCCCCCTGGCTGCCCCAGTCATGCCCCTCCGTACGGGTGCCGCTGACCACCACGTAGGTGGTGTCCAGCAGGACGGGGCCGGCCCAGCAGCTGTAGTTGCCCGTGGCCGGCAGGTCCAAGCCGAGGATGGTGAGGCTCTGGCCCTCGGGCACCAGTTCGGCCATGGGCTCCTCCTCCCCGTTCAGTGTCCAGTAGATCTGCTGCTCTGAAGTGTCACATCGCAGCACCACATCCTGGTTCAACTTCCCCACCTGGACTGGAGGTGAGAGGCAGAGCCTGTGGTCAGAGATAGGCTGTGGTGGGGGCGGACAGTTCCCCAAATCGCCGTGGGGCTGGGTGCTCCTCAGCCTCACAAGCATCCTGTCCCACGGTCCTCGCCCTGCTCCTGCACTCCACATCCATCGCCCCCTCCTTCATCCCATACCCACCCCACATCACTCTCATGCCCATCCTCTAATCTCCCAGCAGAGCTGTCCCATTCCCTATCAGAGGCATGTTTGGGATGCCCCCCACTCCCTCCGCTTCCTTTGCAGTCCCTACAGCTGTCCCAACCAGGAGGTCCCCCCTCCAAGGCCTCCCCTGTGCCCTGGGGACAGCACTCACACTTTGGGGGGAAGTCAGTCAGGGGTTCTGCAGGCACAAGGAACAGCAGCAGTCCCACCAACACCAGCATCTGGGAGGGGAAAGGGAGGGGAAGGGCAGCCCCAGCTGGACATAACCCAGGAGAAGGGCACAGCCAGCAGGGCCAGCCAGGACAGAGCCCCCAGCCCTGGGAGCAGCATCCCCAAAGCAGCATCCCCCCGAGACCCCCCCAGCCGTCCCGGTCTGTGCCTACCTCTGCGTGTGCCACTCCAGTGGGCTCAGCAGGGACGGGGGCTGCGGTCTTATACTGGGCTGGACTCCACGGGGCTGCCCCAAGGTGCAGCCACAGCAGCATCAGTTCTCAGAACTGGAGAATGGGACCCACGCTCAGCCCCCCGCCCCCCACCCACCCGGCCCGAGGACTCACCGCCGGTACTTCCCGGGGCAGGGGGCACCGGACACCCCATGCCCTGTCCCCAAATGCCAGAGGATGGGTCCCCCCGGGAATAGCCGGGCAAGGGGCAGCGCTGGGCACCTGGGATGGTGTCAGGGTTCTGGGTGGTCCCAGCTCTCCCAGGGGGGTCCTGAGCCCCTGCAGCACCTGAGGGTCTGCACATCACCGTGTGCTGCACAGAACCCCTGCAGTGCCCTACTACAGGGCGGGGGGTTCTATCAGCACCTGTCCCGGGGCTCTGGAGAGGGGCAGCTCAGGGCTGGGCCCCTCTGGGTGGACTGCGGTGGGTCGCCGAGGAGAGGGGGGGGTTTTCCACAGAGGGTCAGGGTGATGCCCTCAACCCAGCATGGGTTGTGTCACCCCTTTCCTCGCCTCCTCGAGCCACTGCGTGTCCCATGGGATGCTGTGCAGAGGGGAGGAAGTAGGGACAGAGACGATCATGGTAACCAGCTGCCCCTTTGCCACCCCACCGATGCCAGCCCGTGTCGAGGGCACGCAGCAGACCTCGCCCTGGTGAGGGGAGTGCTGTACTCTTTCACGTACTTTCTGGAGTTCCTAGAAAGCAAAGGGGAAGTGAGGGCCGTGGGAGGCTGGGGGAGCCCAGCTCCCACCTTTTGAGGCACTGTGGCCAGGATGGGGCGGTGGGACCTCCGGGCCCCTCCTTGAGCAGAGTGAAGCCCCTGTGCGTGGGCTGTGGGGAGGGGGAGCAGGGACCCCCAGGCCCTCAGGGAGCAGCTCAGCCCTTGGCTGTAGCACTGTAGGGGACCCCAACGGGGGAGGCAGTGAGGGATGGGGCACCTTGCCTGGGAATGCACCCATGCCCTGCCCTGTCTGGGGGAAGCAGGCGCTGACGGCAGGTTTGGGGTGCCGCTTGTCCCCGCCTCACCAACCACAGCTTCCCCTTGGCTTCTGCAGAAGAACCACAACCACAGAGGGGAAGTCCTGAGGCAAAGGCCAGGGGTGCCCTCAGTGCCTCAGCATGGTTGGGACCCCAGCCTGGCACCCGAAACACGGGTGGGATGGGAGCGAGGCCTCACAGACAGAAACCACCCTCAGGAGACGGGAGGAGCAGGGACACAGCCCACCCCGGCCAGACCCTTCTGTCGCAATGTCCCTCGGCAGGATGGACCCCACCGTGGCTTGACCCCTTGCTGCAGTCATGGACACAAAGCCAGGAGCAAAGGTCACAAAACTTTATACAGGAGAGACCCGTGCGTGGCCCCTCAACCCCCGGTGCGAGGGGAGCGGGACAGGCGATGCCTCCAGCCCCGCAGCACCCCCGAGAAAGATGGGGTGAAGGAGCCCAGTGGGGAGGGCCCACACGACTCCTCTGGCCAGGGCCAGCGCTCCCCAATCCACGCTCTGAGGTGCCGGGGTGGTCCCACGGCCGCTGGCCCAGAACTGACCGCAGCGCAGCGCCGCGCCGAGGCAGTGCCAGGCCGTGCCTGCCGCCTCCCTGGGACCTGGGACAGCCCCTGCAGCCGCACGGCCCCCCTGGAGCCTCCCCGGAGCTCCCCTGTCCCCAGGGTCATGGCCAAGCCCAGGCAGCCCCACCATGGGGCTCCGGTGCTCTGGCTCACTGCAGGACGCAGACGTCTCCGTGCTCATCCTCGTGTCCGGCCGCCTCTGCCAGCTCCGGCTCTGCCGGCGTGTCCTCTGCTGCTACCACCTTCTCCCGCAGCTCCATCAGCACGTCTCGGCCCTCGCTGGGGGGCAGGTTGCTCAGGTAGTACTGGGGGGCCAACTCCACCAGCCTGCGAGGACGGGGTGGGGTCAGCCAGCTACAGGGATCCCCTGTAAGGACCTGTCCCTCCCGCTCCCCGAGCCCTCACATTTGGGGCTGGATCTCCGAGACCACGCGCAGGCAGTTGTCCTGAGAGATGGTGAACTCGTGGTAGAGCACCCAGGGGGGCAGGCGGCGGGGGGGTGGCCGCAGCAGGTACCCACAGGCGGGGGCCAGGTGGGCCACGTGCTTGTGCGTCAGCATCACGTAGTTGCCGGAGCCGTCGATGTCTCGGGCGACCTGGGAGGGACCAGGAGCGAGTGGGGTGGCTGGCACACCCCCACAGCTCCCCCGTAACTCCCCACAGCCTCCTGGGCTCACCTTGAGGAAGTACCCGGAGATGAGGGCCCGCTGGATGTTGAGGGCGTTGGCGTCGGAGCCAAAGGCGGGTGGCGAGACCGGGAGCTCGATGCGGCGCATGACCTCGAGCAGCTCCGCGCGCACGGTGCCCGCCAGGCGCAGCGCCTCGGCGCACACCCCGTGCTTCCGGCACCAGCCCTCGTCCCCGGCGTCTGCGGGAGGGACAGCAGCGGGAGGGACAGCAGCGTCAGCACCACGGGGCCGTGGGTGGCACAGCGGGGTCAGTGATGTGGAGACAGTGGGGTCAGCAATGGGACAGGGATGGGACAATGGAGTCAGTGATACGGGGACAGGGATGAGACAGCAGGGCCAGTGATGTGGGTACAGGACAGTGGTGCCGCGGGGATGGGGACAGGTGAGCAGAGACTTCGCTGAGCTGGGGGCTCAGAGACCACGGAAGCATCGCTGCTCCTCCTGTCTGTGACCCCTTCAAACCGCGGTGATAGGGATCGAGCAGAAGGCACAGCCCCCAGGCTAGTGCTGGGACCTCCCAGATCCTCCCCCAGCCAGGCTGGGCACTGGGATGGGGTCAGGAATGTAGCTCCAGGGCAGGGGACACATGAGGGGGTGTGGGACACCAGGAGGAGCAGAGGATACAGGGGACAAACAGGGGTCTGTGGGATGCCCACGGTAGTGCAAGCCCCCCAGCCCCAGCCCCTGCCCATGCTCACGCTGCTGGAAGGCATTGAAGATGTTGATGAGGGTGAAGTGGTCCCCGTTGGGGTGCAGCAGCGCCCGCCGGCGCAGGGCCACGGCCTCCTCCAGGTGCGTGGACAGGGGCACGAAGCAGGGGGATGCTGGGGGCGAGCGGGGGGGTCACTGTGTGTCCCCAGCACCTCCCCTGCAGCACTGGCTCCTGAGGGCCACCCTATGCACCCCACAGGGTACCTGTGAGCATGGCGGCCAGGCTGACCATCTCCTCCACGCAGTCAAACTCGCAGGAGGCGATGAGGGCCTTGGCCAGCTGCGGGTCCAGTGGGAACTCCGACATGATGATCCCCACCTCCGACAGATTCCCGTCATCATCCAGGGCTGCCAGGTAGTCCAGGTCCTCCAGTGCTTGCATCAGCGACTCGGGGGCTGGGGTGGGACATCAGGCAGCTTTGCCCACCTTGTCCTGCACCTGCCAGGCCCCAAGTCGCTCTCCAGAGACAACCCAGGCCACAGTGACGGTCACAGCCACGGCTGCCCCATCGTGCCCCTCTGCTCCAGCTCCCCATGCCATGCCTGGCCCCCACATGGGCTCTACCTGGGCGGTCAAGGAAGTCACACTGGCCCATGTCAGCGATGTCCAGGCGCTTCAGCAGCAGCACGAGGCGGCTCAGGCTGGTCTCGCTGACGTGGGGGGCAGGGCTGGGGGGCAGGCGCTGCTCAAAGGCCTCCGAGTACAGGCGCAGGCAGGTGCCTGCAGGAGAGGGGCCACGAGGTGGGACAGGGACAGGGCAGCGGCGCGAGCAGGTGGGGACAGGTGCTGGGCCAGGGGCTGCTGGCAGTCCCAATGGGGTGGCACGACAGCCCTGAGCGGGACACTGGAGCAGGGGTCTCACCTGGGGGGCTGCCGGCAGCTCGCTGCATGCGTGACTCGGCCTGGCTCCGGCTGATGGGCCGCAGCACCTGGGACTCGGCGCGGATGCGGGGGTTGTACACCTGTGGGAGGTTGTGAGGGGGACGCCACAGGGGACCCCTGCCATCCCCCAAGGCCCCTCACCTGCCAGTGCAGGGCCACCGCTGCCACCTCCCCGGGGCAGACCCCTCCTCCCAGCCTGGAACATCACAGCAGGGAGGATCCCACGGCCCACTGCATCCCAGAGCAGAGCCAGACCCCCACCCGTCCCCCATCTCACTCACGCTGCGCAGCTCCAGCCCCGAGTCGATGACGAAGCGCACGGTGCCCAGCGAGAAGGACGAGTCCCCGAGCCAGTGGGTGACAATGACGCGCCGCTCCCGGCTCTCCTCGGGTGTCTCGTAGAGTCGCTGCGCAGCCCGGCCCACGCTGGGGTGCAGCGGCAGCACCAGCAGCGGGCCCAGCGCCGGGCTCAGCGCCACGGCCTCCGTCTGGATGGCAGTGCAGCACTCGGAGATCTCCTGGGAAAGGACGGGGGCACAGGTGACATCCGCTGACACCCGCAGTGTCCCCGTCCCCAGGCCAGGGTGCTGCGCCATGCCCCGCGCCCACCCCCCAGTGCCCGCGGCCCCTCTGCAGAGCAGCCGCAGCTCCCCCAGCTGCCGCTGCCTCCCCACTGAGAGGGACACCCCAAACCTCCCCTGCCCTGTTCCCCTCTCAGCCCACCTGCTCACTGGCCAGGAAGATAAGGACATGGCCAGGCTCCTGGCGCCGGTGGATGTCCAGCACGGCCTGACAGGCGGCAGCCACGCGCCCGTGGGCCGACGGCTCCCGGTAGAGCAGCTGCGGCGGGGAGCTGTGCCCCGGGACCCGCACCACGGGGGGGTCCCCGCAGAAGGCGCGCAGCCGCGGCTCCAGGGCGGGCGAGGTGACCACCACGAGCCGCAGGGCCGGGCGCTGGTGCAGCACGTCCTTGAGCAGCCCCAGCAGCGCGTCCGTGGGCACCGTGCGCTCCTGCGCCTCGTCCAGCACCACCACCCCGTACTGCCGCAGCAGCGGGTCCGACGTCATCTCCCGCAGCAGCATCTCGTCCGAGCAGAACCTGCCACGGCCTCACCCCATCAGCACGGACCCCTGGTTGGGGGCAACGCCTCGCCCCTTCCCACAGCAGCCTCCTCCCCACGGCAGCCCCCACCGCAGCCCGCGCCGCTTTCCAGCGAGGCTGGGCTGGATTAAGGGATTACGTGGAGCTCAGCGGGATTAGGGCGCTGTGCTCCCGGCGCGGGCCCCGCCGTCCTTCCCGTACCTGAGGATGGTGTCGGTGGTGCAGCAGTCCTCGTGGGGCACGCAGTAGCCCACCTCGTGGCCCAGGTTGAGGTCCATCTCGTCAGCCACGCGCAGAGAGAGGCTGAGGGCGGCCAGGCTGTGGGGTTGGGTGCAGGCCACCAGCCCGTGGGCGAACTGCAGGGACAGAGCGTACTCGGCGCACCACTGCGGGATCTGTGGGGACAGGGCATGGGTCAGCAGGGCCCCAGGACTGTCCCCTCCCTGCCATGCCCCTCCAAAGGGCACAGGGACCCTCCCGAGGGATCTGGCTGCAGGATGTCCAGGGCCAGGGGCTGTCCAGAGGCAGTCACAGCCCAGGCAGGATCTTCCTTCCCCACTCCTGTCACCTCTGAGCCCCACAGCCTGTAAGAGAAGCCCCATGGCCCCACACTTGCCCAGTATGGGACACCACAGCCCTGCTCTCACATTAAGGACATGGGACAATGACCTGGGAAACCCCACAGAGAGACGGGGAAGGGATCACCAGGGAGCAGCTGCTGGCTGAGTGCCTGGCCAGGCGGTGCGGGACAGTGCCAAGGCCACATGGATGTCCCTTGGGCACTGGGGACCTGAGTCCTACTTCTTCCTGTCACCTCTGAGCCTCCCATGAGCAGCGCCTGTGCCTCAGTGTCCCAGGGCCCTGCAGGGACTGCAGCCAGGGTGCTGCACCCAAAAACAGCAGCCCTGAGGCCCGCACAGGGGCTTCACTCCCCAAATCCAGCAGTGCCAGCTAAGCCCAGAAACTCAGCAGGTCACACCCAGAGAGGTGATTTGGTTGAGCACCTGGAGCCCAGGGCCAACACCCCGATAGCCTGCAGTGACCCAGCCCATTCCAGCCCCGCAGCAGCCACAGCTGCGCCGCCGCTTCCCGCAATCCCTTCCCCGGTCAAAGTCTGCCAGGCGCCGTCCTCGAGTGTCACCAGCAGCTGGGACCAACTCCCCGGGGCAGCCGGGAGGGATCTGGCACCCCAGCCCTGCCACTGCCCCTGCACCAGGCCCAGCTCCGGGAGGGGCCGCTCCCCCCTTCCTCCGCCACCTCCCGTGCCAGCCGCTCCCGTGGCAGCGCTTCCCGGCTCGTGCTGCGGCTTTGCCCGGAGCCAGCCCAGTGCCGGTCCCAGCACATTCCGGTGCCCGCCCACCCCTCCGGGCTCAGTGCAGCATTCCCGGGGGGGCCCGGCACCTTTTCCGTGTGCCCCACGGCTCGGGCGCTGCCGTGGGGTCCAGGAGGATCCATGTGCAGCCCCCGGCGGGGCTGGGAACCCCAGCTGCCCTTGCCCTCACCTGTGTGCTCTTGCCGGTGCCGGGGGGTCCGGACACCAGCACGATGCCGCTGTTGCCCTCCAGGTGCTCCATGAAGCTGTACTTGGTGGTCCAGACCGGCAGCTCCCGACGCTGCCGCAGCAGCTCGTAGTAGCGGGAGGAGAAGGGCAGCCCATCGTAGGGGTTCACCTCCAGGTCGCCATCGCAGCCCAGGGACGGGTCTTCATCTTCCTCCTCCTCCTCCAGAGCGGAGCCGGGGCCGCTCGGCCCGGGCAGGGAGCCCGGGGTCCCGGAGCCGGCCATGGCGGGGACACCGGAGCTGCGAGGGCGGGCGGGGGTGGAGCGGAACCGGCGCTGACCCACCCTCGCCTACGTCCCGGGAAGGAGTCCGGTGCAGCCCAGTGCCACGTCCCGTCCCGCGGGGAGGGGGGACCCGCGGATACCGGGGACGGGCGGGGGATGCGGGCAGAGGTGTGGAGAGGTGACACGCCCGGGGAGACCAGGAACAGAGCCGGAGTGTGTGGGATCGGGAGAACGGGCAGGGAACCGGCGGGCGGGCAGGGAACCGGGCAAAGGGGATGGGTCACCGGGAGAGCCCCGCGGGATCGAGCAGAGTGAGGGGACCGACAGGGCTGTGCGTGGGGACCGGACCGAGGCGGGGTACAGGGGTTGCGGGACAGGGCGGACACCTTGGGAGGGTCGGTCCCGAACGGCACGGGCCGGACCGGATCGGCGGAGCACCTATACGGGACGGTCCGGACCGGGCACCTGAGCACCGGTATGGGGCCGGACCTCAGCGGAGCGGAGCGGGCGGACGGGTCGGGG
>VWPU01022465.1:0-11936 GCA_013398955.1 Callaeas wilsoni | reverse complement strand
GCTCCCCTCTGTCACACCGCTGCTCGCGGCTCCTCTCCTGTCCCTTTTCCCCGTCATTCCTCTCCTTCCCTCGCCGGCCTCTTGCCTCTCCTGTCCCTCTTCCCCGTCATTCCTCTCCTTCCCTCGCCGGCCTCTTGCCTCTCCTGTCCCTCTTCCCCGTCATTCCTCTCCTTCCCTCGCCGGCCTCTTGCCTCTCCTGTCCCTTTTCCCCCTCATTCCTCTCCTTTCCTCGCTGGCCTCCTGCCTCTCCTGTCCCTTTTCCCCGTCGTTCCTCTCCGACTAACAGGGGTAAGTTAGCACTGCCCTTCTGTCACCGGGATATTCGCACACAAGGGCTGCGTGGTCAAAATCAGTGTCTTACAGCCATTCTTAACCTCTGCTGCTTAGAAATAAACTGGGGGGAAGTTATCCCATGGCTCATAGGTGTGGTATAGAAATACACTCAAGTAAAAGCCCAGGCATGGAATTAAAAGATTTGGTACCCTACTACTCAAAGTAAAACACAGCCAGCAGCTCTTTAGCATGGGGCACCAGTTATTGCACATGTTATTTGTTTAAATTGAAGATTCCACCACTGCTGAATTGCACCGTATGTGAAACTCCAAATCTGCTACAGTTCCAGATTTATAAAACAGCATTATAGGGAATAGAGGCCTATTAATTTTACACTCTAATTTCTGATTAGATTTTATAGCACCTCTGACGAACTGCATAGATTTTACCCATTAAAAATGATGACAATCCAGTTCTGTCATTTTAAGTAGAATTAAAGCCTGTATTGCCAAGTATGATAATATCTTATGGAAAAAAATGAACCAACACACACACACACACATATATATATAAATTAAAATAACCCAGCACCGTGTTATTTCTCTGTAGGAAAAGGGCCCTTACCAAGAGAGTGGGACTGTTACCTGTTAGTGCAGTTAAGAGCCTGTGGGTCTGACAGCTGACATCAACAGAAATTCTCTATTCAGGCTGAGCAGGTTAAGTAATGTTCCCTAGCACAGCTGTGTAATGTGTCTGTTGGTAATTAAAAGTCTTCTAGAGCTGGTTAAGGAAAAGCATAAAGTGAACCGTTTCCTACCAGCAAATAGTTTTGTTAAGAATTAAAATCTCTACAATGCCTATGCTTTGTATTAGAGGAAACTAATTGTTTTTTAAAGAGGAAAAAGAAATCCAACACTAAAACAGTCTGTTCTTGGCTTATTTTAGACGCAAACTTAAATAAACACCCCCAAAACCAAAAACGGAAGTGTTGCAATATGAAAATAAAACTTCCCTTTTCTATAATGTCAATTTTAAATTTGGGGAAGGGACTCGTTCTGATTTGACACATCGCCAGATTCTGAAACCAGCCATAAAATGACGATCTCACTTGGGACATGACTTTCGATTTGCATTTGTAGATGCAAGGTACGTTTTTTAGCCCTGATTTGCTACACTAATCCTGTTGACTCCACTTGAAAAGAATGGCACGTTTCCCACTAACTTTATTAGTGGCAGGATTGGGCCTTGATGCAATACCTCATGTCACAGCAGCAAAACTTGTTGCCAATAGTCTGTCTCAAGGGAGGAGATTTCCAGTAACTGCTCCCTGAGAACTATTCTAAAACTGCAGCTTTTTTCTGTCCAGCCATTGGGATAATGATATACTCCATCCCTAAAGAGAGGGGCATTGACGGAGCTGCATTGATGGCACCAGAGGTCCCTGCTGGCTTGTTCACTAAACAGAACTGGCAACTGACTCTGAAGATAAAAGTTCTTGACGTTTTTCCAAGCTGGTGGAATGGAGCTGAGTGACACTTAGAAATAAATAGAGGAGGGAATAGTATGATCTTGAATGACAGAGGAGCTTTCATGAAAGACTTTCATGGGGGAGACATGGGATGTACTGTTCCAGGCTTGAGTCTAGGGGATTTGTTGACAGTTGGATAATGTGCATGTTTGCTACCACTTGCATGAAATGTAGAGAGAAAGAAGGGGAAAAAGTTCCAAATGAATCTTCTATTCCCACTTAAACGGTTAAACCCGAATACAGTATATATCTCTTCCTTCCCAATAATTGACTCTACAAATTGCCAATCTCTTTGGAAATCTCTTAGAAGAACATTCTCTCTCCTGACAAGGAAAAGTACTTCATGCAAAACATTTGTCACTCGTGTGTTATCATAATTCATGATCTTATCCTTCATTCTCTTGCTTGTTTAAACACAGAGAAATAGTACTTTTAACCTGAGACTTCAAAGGTAAAAATATTGTGAAGAGGTCCCCATTCTTTTTCTTCTCATCTCTGATCTCAGCCTTTGAACATCAAAGTGGCTCAAAGTTTGGGGTAAGTTCTTAAGGATCCAGTTACTAGAAAGAAATCAATTGAATTTCCATGTTCATATTCACGATAGACCAGAACAAATATTAATATTCAAGAATAATTTAATAATTTACAACAATTAAAACAAGTTGCTGCTTAATCTTTTGCTCACTACAATGAAGCTCACTCATTCCATTGTATTACTGTGAAAAATCCTTGACTTCTGTCAGTCAGAAATTGCTAGAAAAAAAATCATAACCTAGGAATTACAAAACAATTAGGAATGTAAAATAAATTCCCCAAACAAAGAATGTTGCCATTTTAATTACAGTATCAAACTGTCATGTAAAAGGTTAACACTTAAAAAATGAATCTTGTACCCTCAACCTATTGCCCCTAAGCAATTCTCATTTTCACATTAATTTTTGTAGGCTGCCATCTAAATTAAATACTTTTCAGCTCTGTCAGTTTATCTCTATGTGTATTCTCATTACAGCAGTCACTAGAGCCAAAATATTTTAATTTTTTGTGTAATCCCTGTAGGCCCATATTCTTAGCTACAACTTTAGGGGTCCTACAGCTGCTCTTCTCCTTTTCAATGGTGGCACTCCTTTGTGCAGAAATTCTTGCTCTTGTAATGACTTTCCATAAACAAGGAAATTCTGCAGTCTGTTGTGAAATTACCTTCGTTGTCGGTGCTAGAGAGTTATAAATCCTCTCACTCCCCACCACTCACCCTTGAAGTTCTGTGTTCTCAGGAAAGGTTCTAATGACACTATTCTGGTAGGTTTAATTTCTGGTCATTTAAAAGCCAAGTCCTGGGGACAAAACTCTTAACATTTTCTTTTTCACAGGAAAGACCAAAATAAAATTAAACAGCTTAGACATTAAACAATTATTAAGCATTTCATGGCAGCTGACAGACGTAGTGCAAGCCAGAACCCCTCAGAAAACAATGCAAATCATGAGCATACTCAAGCAGAGCAGCCCCGACTGCCTCTGTCAGTCCTAGTGCTCGGATCAGCCTGGCAGAAGGGTGATGGCACGTGAGCAGTCTTCCTTCAGAAGAAAATCAGAGTTTGCAAAGAAACAGTGCCTATACCTAGTTTCATTTCAATATGTGGGGTACAGCCATAGTGCACAAGCACTGGCATTGGGGAGCTGAAAAGTGCTTCTGAATCTGCCAGTCGGGATACACCAGCGCTTTCTGAAATATGTATGGGGTACAAGCAGAAATCCACCACCCAGTGCCCATGCAATAGCTTTAAGGACATGAGTAGACAATATGTGGGCTTACATCTCTTTTTCTTTTTTTTATCTGTAGTCAGTGATAAAGCTTCTGTTACCTTAACCTGGTAGAATCAGCCCCCTGACAAATACCTCTTATTATAAGTCAAAGTTCATGACAAAACTTGGTAGTACAAGAGCAGTAATAGCTTAAATAGATTTTGTGGTGTATTAGTAGCCACTGTGAGAGAACAGCAGGTATGAAACATGCATTAGTCTGTACAATACTTGCTCTGGAAACAGCACTTGCTACAAAAGATGAAATTTGATAATCGGCCTCCTCGGCGGATCAACAACTGGGCATTAAAATAATCTAGCCTAGAGAACATAAAAGCATGAGTGAGCAATAAGCAAAGCACATTTAGTTCAACTAATAATAAGAAGCCTTAATCTTTTGACTGCAACACTGAAAGAAGAGCTTGCAGTCATAAAACATATAGGGTTTTAAACCAATGAACCTACTTTGAATTTTAAAGCTGGGTTAGAAGTTCAAGTGGGTTTGGGTTGATGGCAAGAGCCAGCCACGAACAGCTCAGGGTTTTTCTCTGATTTTAACTGAAGAAAATTGATGCTTGTAGAGGCTTTTATGCTGACCAGCTTGTCAATATGGTAATAGCATCGTCTGAAATTGCTGGTTTGGTTGACAATATCTGTGTCTCGTCGGCATAGAAATGAAATCTAGCATCATGCCAATGACCAACGCTGCTCACAAGCAGCTTCAGATTGCTGAGTAAGAACAGGGCCAGAGTGGAACCCTACAGAGCACAAAAAATAAATGCTCCAGGAGAAGGACACAAATTACCCTTGAAAATATAATGCAGGTAAATGTTGGATAAATATGATTTAAGCCAATTTAGAACTGTGCCAAACAGGAAGATAAAGTTCCTCAGGCATTCAAGAAGAACATTAAGATCTAGCAAAATGAGAGTAGCTGGGGTATGAGAGCCTGTCTTTCGGAGAAGGTTACATCTCTTTGCTGTCCTGCTGAAAATTTTAAGTAGTGGAAACCCCACCCAAAATATAGAATCTGTTTCCATACTCACTGAAGTCCAAATCAAATCCTTTTTGTCTTTTGGTGATGCTGGTTTCTGGGGATGTAAAATAACATAGAAGTTCTTGGAGGGATTTTATGCTTTGTGTTGTGTATCAACTCATAACAGAATTATTGCATGGTGTGGCACTTCTTGCTTTCTTCTGGATTTGAGCAATTGAGTAATTCTTATTGCTACTATTTGTTCATTTAAGCCCAGAAGGGACAATAAAAAGACAATTAAACGTAATAATGGAATGACAGGTTCTGCAAGTCGTTATTTTTTTATCAATTTCTGAGAATTTAGGAAAAATTCAATAGGTTACTTTTTATTTTCTGGTTTATAGATTTTCTTTCTACCAGAAGCATTCTAGTAGGATCAGAAAATGTCAATGAAAATGTTCAGTGATATTTCAACTCTCAGAGAAGAGACAGGGGAAAGAAAGAATGAAAACTCAGAAGAGAACAGCTGTGCAATAGGAGGAAAAGTATTCTCTTTTGGAGTGTCTGGGCCATACAATTTATCCCACAAATTTAAAAAAAAAAAAAAAAGAAAGAAAAAGAAAAAAAAAGGTGGTTTTTTTGGATATGAAGGTGGGAACTGGAAAAAAGCTGATGAGTCATAGAAAACAAAATTACATGTCTTCATGTCATGATTTACAGTGTGTTTTGCTCATAAATCCAAGTACAGCTTATTACTGGAATTGCAGTACATCTCTGATACTGGGAAAGAATTTCAGTAGAGAATAGAGAGAATCACAACACAGTAAATTGTTTATATCTTTTCTTTTTCTTTATAGAAAGGAAATGAACAAAATCTATTTACAATTGAAGTAATAACTCTGGAAAGCACATGAAACTATTTGTTTCAAAAATCCAAGAATTTATCTGATTTGTTGTGTCATTTATTAGCTTTCTTTAAGCATCCATATGAGTGACATCAATCAGATAGTGTGAGTGGAAAATTACAAATAACTGGTACATAAAGTAACTTGGGAGAGGTGAAAAAATGTTTATGGATTTAATTATTTTTTGTTGTCTCAACCTGGCCAATTTGACTGCTTAATAATTATTTGTTGAATAGTCGTGACTAGTGATCACCTTTTCAAGAGCTTAAATCTGCTCTAGGCAAGCCACACAGTCAATTCTTTTCTTTTTCAAACACATTTTTCCAAGTAACTTTTTTTGTATGTTTCTGCTGGTAGACAATGGGCCAGGCGATTGAAATATTTAAAGAGTTATTAGGGATGTAGAACATAACATATTTTAGGAGTTGTCTGTAAGGAGCAATGTGAGTCCTTACTTTTATATTAAGAAAGTTAACAATAGTATGATGTATCAAGAGTTTCAGTATGGTTTACATGATTTTAGGGGATGGAATAATTTTAAAAGGAGTTTTTCAGAAAAACATGGATCCATTTGCATTTTGTATAAGATGACAGTATTCTGCTGAAATAAAATAACAAAGCAAAAAGTGGGCACAGCAGATTAGACAAAATTCAGCAGGTTAGACTTAAAATGTTGTTTCCAAACCAAATAAACATGAAACAAAACTTTCAAATTATTAGCAAAATGCAATTATTTTCTCTACTCAGGCTTTTATTTTAAAGTAGTTGTTTTGGCCACTGTAATGCAGCAAAATGAATGTTGTTCAAATTAAGAATGTAACCCAGATATTCTCTCTGCTAAGTCATCAAAACCTAGAATGAATTTTCTTCTCCACAAAAAATACTTCCAGCCGTTTTTTTTTTTAATCATATATCAAACAAGAAAAAAGAGATGCAATTATTCCAAAATTAGAATTACATATATAGAAACAGGGCATAGTATCTGGTGTTTATATATGGCAGTATCCTCACGTTCCCACTCCTTTTAAAGCAAGGGCAGTCTTGGCTAGGCAGTTCTCTAAAATATATGCAAAGAGTAGCACGGGAAATTTCCCAGCTCTATGAGGGGATGTAACTTATGTGAACAGAGCTGTTGCTTTGTGCTTTATGGTGACTCGAGTCACTCCTATGCCTCTGACAGTTTTATGTCAGATGTAAACTACTGGTGTGATGATCAACAGCATCAAAACTGGATTTGTTGTATACCTAACATTTAGTGGAGCTAATGTCTCCTAATAAAACCTAGATATTTGTATGCTAATAAAAATATGCAAAGATATATAGTTGGGTCGGTTATAAAAGCACAGCTAATATGATTCTGATAAACTCTTCATGTAAAACACAATCAAGCAGAAACCTACCTAACTTTACATGGCCCAGTAATTTGAGTTCCTTAAGTTTTATAATACACGATTTAAATGGATTTTCTCATTAGGCATCTGTATGTAAACAGAAACACTAATTAATCACTTGTGACTAAATTTGTGATGTTAAGGAGGTAAGTGACAATTTTTTGAGAATATTTCATCCTCAGAACTGGAACCGTATTTTCAGTACAGTCCTCTTTTAGGTACCTAGACAAAGAAGCCATATTTTCTTCAGAATTTCCTAATTGTACATATGTGGGGAGGGAAATACATTTAATGAAAATACATGAGATGCACAGTTTAGCTTAACACAGCAGTTTCCTGTACTTGAGTCAGAGCACTTAGTATCATTTGTACTAAAGAATATTATTGCAATTTTAATATGTAATTAAAGTGTTCATGTATTTTAAAACATTTGTCCAGCACCTGTGTTATTTTGAAGGGCAAACATAGGACGCTTAAGCTTTGCTTTTTAGGTGCTTCCTAATGGTCTTTTCCAGAACTTTATTCATTTGCAGTGTGGTACTGGCTGCCAGATCGCGTGTGTATAATTTGTACGTACTGTTCATTTCATTTTAGAACATACTGTTTCAACAACATGGCTTGTGTCATCATGAGAACCACGACAAAGGGTTACCCAGAGCTCATGTTAGCCAGCCAGAAAAATGGGGCTGTGAAACAAAATTGTTACTGAGAGTAACTTCTGAAAGCAGAGTGTGAGAGAGGGCGTGATTCTTCAGTCCTCTTTCAATCTGTTACTGCTGACATGGGGAACTCCTTTGTCGGAGAAAAGAGGCAAATACAAATTCTGAAAGGAAAATGAATGTTCTGAACAGTTTCAGCTACATGCCTGTAACCTTCTCAAACGTTATCTTTGCATGGCCATCGACTACAAGTAGGAGCAGTGCTTATGTAGTGTAATACCTGCTTTACTGGTACTTTCTCATGCCAGTTTATGAACAGTGACTCCAGCACGGTTATTTTCTGGATCTGCATTCCCACTACCAGGAACGTGACTCATCAGAACAATGTTCTCAGAAATATATTCTTCATGTTTGTGCAAGTGGGATGAAATTGCAGAAAATTCACAAGTACAGGATGCTCATTTCTGGATAAAAACCCTGGTATTTTATTCTGGTAAAATAATTAATGTAATGTAGTGATATCAATTTAGCACCAGGCCCTTTGACTCTTCCATGAAAGGTGTTACAGGGGCTGAAAGTAGTGTTTATTTCCTGGCACTAAATGTAAGACCTGAAGTGTCAGTCCTTGTTTAGGGTCAAAAAAAATGAACACCCCTACCCCAAAAACACACATGGCAAAGTAACCCTAGCTCATGCCTCAGAACAGATACGACGTGCTGGAGGCATGGCCAAAACTCACCAGATGCTGCAAGCATATGATTCCTCCATGAGAGTTTATATGGTACAGCTGTCTTTAAATGTTTCTGTAATTGAAAAGACTCTAGCATCTGGTCCTTTGCTTATTACTCTTAGAACAAATAGTCACAATCTGAAGTCTACTTTTAAATAATGCAGGCAAAAAATTAATTTGAGCTGCTAAGGGTACATTCCTCTCAGATGACCTGCTTGGAAGTACTTGTAAAAATGGAAGTAGATTCTGTAATTCAAAAAAGAAAAGAAAAAAGAAGTGGAAAACAGCTCCAGTAGGGAATGATACATGTATGCATACAAATACCTTTATAATTTTAAATGTAGGTAGATGAAAAAGCAGAGGTGTGTAGTTTATATAACTTTCAGCGATAGAGTGTATTACTCTTCCTTTTACATGTTATTGTGTAATTCAGCTCCACCACCAACAGTTGCAGACTCGCTGCTGTCATGAGGAAAACAGGATATGCCCTGCGGTACCCCCTGCAGGGACCCTTCCCTGGACCAGTTCTTCCTCAGATAACACTTGTAGGGTTCCCACTGATTTCAGTTACTCCCAGATAGTACTCCTGGAGAACAGCAGACTTCTGCACCTTACTACTTCAGATTTATGGATTAACACCGTTATATGATGATGATTAATTTAGGCAAACCTCCTTTGAAGCCCTTTATTGAATAAACAGGATTCATAATAATTCCTTTTTTCTTTTTATTTTCTATTTTTTTGGGTTCGTGTGTGTCTACCTAAATTCTGGAACAACTAGGTGATTTAATCCTCTGTGAAGGCACCTTTGAAATGGTGGGTAATCTGACATATTACGTGAATTGAACTAGGCTGAGTCAAGGATGGAATTTCATTATTTGTCTAGGTAAGGCTGACAAACTATTTTAGAGGAAGATTTAGTCTGGAAATGCATTTCTGTAAAGCAAGCTAGCTTCTCAACCGCATCCTAAGCCTCTCATATCATGATTGGATGCCATAAAGCAAGGCCTTAATTATTGTGATTGAAAAAGGTAGTTTTAGAGTGGTTAGCTTTTTGAGAGGCTGAGATAACCTTAAAAGAACATCAAAATAAAAGCAACTGCAGTTCTTCCGAGCTCTTCAAAGCACCTTATATGATTTAAAAATAAGCTAGCGTTAGCTTAAAAATGTTTGGGAATAATAAAATAGCATTTGCATTTTCTTTTTGATAATAATACGTGTCTTTTTACCATATGACACAGACGTGTGTGTTTTGCTTCAGCAAGTTAAAGACAAAGTTTGTTACTGAAGATGTAGCTTTGCTCGTCATTTTTAAATGCAGTATTGTAATCATCAAAACTATCACAGAAAAGTTGTAGGTACATCAACTATTTATTTAACCATTTTTTAAATGGTCACACAGATCATTTTTGTTCTTCAAGAACAGCAGAATCACAGTTGTATTTTGGTTTTGATAAAAGTCTTCCTAGGTCAAAAAGACATCTTTCTGTCTTGTAAAGGAGGGGGTGCATTATTATATATTTCTATAAATATAAAAAGTGGTTCACTTATATTACCAAAGTATGACACCAATAGCTCTCCACTAAGTGCTTGCAATTCTGGGAGTAAGTTCTAATGTAAGCTCTATAAATAAGTTTTTCCCTTCCAAGACTGATGTAAAGGTAGTTTATGCTTTCCTGTCACAATTGGCCTTCCGTTTAACAGCATCTCATAGTGATGAATTCCCTTTGAAAAAAAATCAAACAAGCGTCCTGTTTTGCGATGTCTGTAAGAAAGTGAAGGTATAGACAGCACCCAAAGATTGTAGATAGGTACAGCCATGGATGCTCATCTTTTATGTTTGAGGAGTGAGTGTGTTTTTAGGTTTGGTTGAAGAATGCTCAGGAAGGACCAACAAATACACATCAGTACTTTAAATACTTCTTGAGAGATGGATTTCACTGTGTGATGGAATTTTTCCTTTACTCATACAGGGTATTTATTTAGGTTGGAATTCTCATAGTTAAGTAAACATGGACTAGTGACACAACTCATTGCGATGCAACTATTAAGTGGTGGAAATAACCTACCAAATCTATATGTTGTATTATTTAATACAGTCTCAGTTGATTGTATCTTACCGAAACTTGTGTCCTCAAGCAACTGTATGTTACCTGACCACAATAATTTTAACAAATACTCCATACACACGTTTTTTCTGTTGCTTGTCCAAGATTCCTCATTTTGTAGGTCTCTCATCTACGCAATACATTCCCTAAGGTTAAGAATGAAAGAGGTCTCTACTACAGACACTCTTGATTGAAATAGCAGATAAATTGCTGCAGTAATGAGAAAATTTCCTTTTCCCTAGATAACTCAGCTGCTTAGCATTGAAAAAAATTTGAGATGAAGATTCTTTGTGCAATAAAAAAATTAAGGATAATTTCTTTACGATCAGAATTTGCTAATGAGCCTATAATGGAAATGAAGAGCAAACCCATTCTTTTAATGGAAGTACGATCAGGCTATATTATGAGACTTATGCTGTCAAAAAAAGAGACTTGTATAAACACTGTGACATGCAATGGCTTTAGAAAATGCTGCTGCATGTCTGGAAGAAAGTGGTTAAAAACACATGATGAAGTTAACCTAAATCTTTCATTGGCTTAAAAAAATAGGTCAAGTAATACATTACTAGCTCCACTCTAAGCCTGTACACAATCCGTACATTCCAAAGTGAAAGAGGTTTTGCTTAACATTCCTACATCTACTTTCATTCATGGCATCTCTCAGTAAAATATTTACCTTTTCATAAATGTGACTCCCTTTTGCTTTCTTCAAAATGGAAATTCCTGTGCTCTTTAACTATATTAGTCTCTTACTAAAAAGACGCTTGAATTGATCATTTATTTTACCGGAGTTTTAAAACTAAAACGTTGGCATGTGTTAATGCAGTAATTACCATACAGTTCATATGTGACTTAATTCCAAATTTGTTTCTCTTTCGTCCGTCTTCGCCTTGTAGAAGTAAAGTATCATGAAGTATTCCGTAAAGCGTTTGGCAGACAGCGTGCGACACGTCGAGACGTTTGTTAAACACAGGCACACAGGAGGTGTGATGAAGGTCGCATGCACTTCGTGGCTTCGTTTATACAGCCAAGTTCAGCCTGTATCTCTGCGTACTCTCTTCTTTGGTGGCAGCAAAGTCTAAAGAACAACTTGACATTTAGTGCAATTTCTGACAGCGGAGGTTTGGGGGATGTCGCCTACCAAAATGGAGGGCTGACTCTTCTTGGGAAGCACTGCCCAACTCTGGTGGTTTTGTTTTTTGGCTTTTTTTTTCCTCCCAAACTGTATTTATTTGCCACGCGGGCAGACAGCACGGCTTTGACGAGCCGCTCTGCCCCCGATCCTGGAAGCGCTTCCCCCCGCCTGCCCTCCTTCCCCCGCGGCACAGGGACCGCCGGGCGCTCTGGCAGAGCCGGCAGGAATGCTCCCCGCTCCCGGTGGCCTGGGAAGCTGGGGCCGAGGATGAGGAGATGCGCCGGGAACCGGCAGGGCCGGGGCCGGAGGCGGGCGGGGGCAGAGCCAGCCCGGGAGCAGCCGCAGGTGCCGAGGCCGCTGCCCTCCCCGTGCCGCCGACCGCTGCCGCGAGCATCCCGGCTTTTGCTTCAAAATAGCAGTAATAATAATAATAA